>ONZH01000306.1:0-49163 GCA_900303285.1 Rhinella marina
GGGCGCGGAAATGCTGTTGGGGTGGACCTCATTGAAGTCAGTGGGGTACAATGCGTGCTGTGAGGGGCAGCCAGGATTCCGCTCATCCAGAATCCCTGCCTTTATGGGACAGTTAAGCAGGGGGCGGGTTTTACACCGCTGCTTTGAGGCCTGAGCAGGTTGAACAGGTGGTGCAATGGATAGCCCGATAGCGCTTCCACACAGTTGTCCACCAGCCAGTCATCCACACAGTCTCACTCTGACCCTCCTTCCTCCACACCTGGCCAACAGAGTCACCACTTGACCCCTCCCAGGAGCTCTTTTCGGGTCCTTTTCCAGATGTGCCGCAAGAATCCCAGGAGCTAGCAGAGGAATTTGTTTGTAGTGATGCCCAAACACTTGAGTATTCGCCATATCCTGCTGATGTGGACCCTGAACCAGCATCTGTTATCATGAGCGATGATGATGATGAGACGCAGTTGCCATCAAGGGAGGCTGTTGGAATGTCCAGTGGGCAGGAGGAGGAGCAGAGTGAGGAAGTGGAAGAGGAGGTGGTGGACGACGAAATGACCGACCCCACTTGGCCAGGGGTGATGTCCAGCGTGGGAAGCAGTGGAGATGTGGGTGGTCTGTGCATCACGAAAAGGCAGCAAGAGGCAGAGGATGTCCAGAGGCAAGAGGACAGTCCAGACAGGAGAGGCAGGCCACAGGCCAGCAGGCCGAAGCTCTTCCCGGCAGCAGGCAGTCACGCGAAGCTCCCCCATCGAGGCCTTAGTACTTCTGTTGGTGTGGAGATTTTTTAATGTCTATGCGCGGACGACAAACTGAGCGCGGTTTGCGCACTCTGGCCACTCAAAACTGAGTAGGGGCTCTGAGAAAGAGCAATCTGACCACCTCAGGCATGCGGCGTCACTTGGAAGTCAAGCACTGGGCTGAGTGGGAGAGAGCAACGCAATACAACCTGCACCCCGGTCTTGCTGCCACTGCCTCTTCCCCCTTTGTTGTGTGCTGCCACTGCGGTCCAGACCTCCAGCCAGGACACCTCCACATCTGCCTCTGCCTCGGCTACTTTTGGGGCCTTCTCCTTCATCTCCCCTTCTCCCGCATCTTTCGCCCTGCACCTTCATACTCCTCGTCCCATCAACTGTCCATCTCGCAGGCGTTCGACCGCAGGCGGAAGTATGCCTCGAGTCACCCCCAAGCCTTAAACTGACACATCTCCAAACTGCTGGCCCTGGAGATGTTGCCGTTTAGGCTTGTGGAGACGCAGGGCCTTCCGCGACCTGATGGCGGCTTGCCGCACCTCGCTATTCCATCCCTAGCCGCCACTACTTTTCCGGTGTGCCGTCCCCGCCCTGCACCAGCACGTGTCGCGTAACATCAGGCGGGCCCTGAGCTTACGCAGTCAGCGCAAAGGTCACTTGACCACCGACTCGTGGACAAGCGGCTTGCGGCCAGGGACGCTACATCTCTTTGACGGCACACTGGCGTGAATGTTGTGGAAGCGGGGACGGGGTCGCAAACAGAGACGGCACCTACCTACCACCCCCGCCCAAGATTGCCAGCACAGGGTTCTGATAAACCCCCCTCCTCTTCCTCCTCCTCCTCTGCCTTAACATCGCCCTCAGCCGCTAGCTGGAAGCGTTGCAGCAACGGCGCGGGGAGACGTCAGCAGGCGGTGCTTAAGCTCATCAGCTTGGGCGACAGGAAGCACAGCGCCCCAGAGGTGAGGGACGCCATATTGCAGCAGACGGAGATTGTGGCTGTCGCCGCTGCAGCTAGGACCAGGCATGGTCATGTGCGATAACGGCCGTAACCTGGTGGCGGCTCTGGAGCTTGCCGAACTCAATCACGTACCATGCCTGGCCCACGTTTTTAATTTGGTAGTCCAAAAATTTTTAAAGACTTACCCCAACCTGGCAGAGCTACTGGTGAAAGTGCGGCGCTTGTGCGCTCACTTTCGGAAGTCAACTGTAGCTGCTGCTAGCTTAAAAAAACTCCAGCAACACCTCCCATTTGCCTGAACATTGGCTGTTGTGCGACCTGCCCACTCGCTGGAATTCCACCTATTCCATGTTGGCCAGGGTGTGTGAGCAGCAGAGAGCATTGATGGAGTACCAGATGATGAATCCACGTGTGCCTCCAACTCAGCTCCCTCAGTTTGCCAACCACGAGTGGCCATGGATGGCAGACATATGCGATGTATTGCGTATCTTTGAGGAGTCCACCAAGAAGGTCAGCAGCGAGGACGCTATAGTGAGCGTAACCATCCCCGCTCCTATGCGTCCTTAAAGAAACGCTCATCGCAATAAGGGAGAACACATTGCACACAGAGGAGACGGGGGTAGGAGGAGACGCCAACGGAGCTAGACAGTCAGACCACACTTTTGTCTGCTTCTCGGTGGCAGTTGCAGGAGGAGGGATGAGGAGGAGGACGACGTGGAGGTGGCTGTGGAAGAGGAGGAGGATGCTGGCGGCGAGGGTAGCAGTCAGGCTGTGTGCGTCCCATTGGTTCAGCGCGGATGGGGCGGAGAGGAGGCGGCAAGAGGAAGAGGAGGAAATGGCAAATGATCCTTCTGGTGGGGGCAGTGACGTCATGCCTATTCAGAGTCTGGCACACATGGCTGACTTCATGCTGGGCTGCTTTTCCCGGGACACACATGTTGTCCGGATATTGGAGAACAAACTATACTGGGTCTTCGCACTCCTGGACCCCCGGTATAAAGATAACTTCTCCTCTTTTATTCCGGTAGAGGAGAGGACGAATCGATTGCTGGAATACCAGAGGGAACTCGTGCAGAACATGATGGAGATTTTCCCACCCACCATCGCTGGCGGCAGAGAGGACAGTGTCTCCCAGAGTCTGACAACATCGATCAGGCCCACAGCCACCAGGGGAACACTCTCCAAGGTGTGGGACACGTTCATGGCACCCCCTCGTGCAACTTCCATCGGTATCGGCGGATGTTGCGGGAGTACCTGGCAGACCGTACCCCTGTCCTCCCCGATCCCTCGGCGCCCTACACTTACTGGGTCTCCAAGTTGGACACGTGGCTGGAACTGTCCCTGTACGCCTTGGAGGTGCTTGCCTGCCCTGCCGCCAGCGTGCTATCAGAAAGGGTGTTCAGCGCAGCCGGGGGCATTATAACCGATAAGCGCAGCCGCCTGTCAACCGACAGTGCCGACAGGCTGACGCTAATCAAAATGAACAGCAAGTGGATTGACCCGGACTTTGCTTCTACAACAGTGGAAAGCAGCTAAAAGTGAAGTGCCATCTGTATGAAGTGCCATTTCCTCCTCCTCCTCCTCCTCCGCCGTAGAATTGCTCCATTAAAAAAAAAAAGAAAAAAATTATTATGGCTCAGCTCTTGGGCCTTAATACAATTTTTAAGAGGTCTCAGCTTTTGGGCCTTAATACAATTTTTAAGAGGTCTCAGCTCTTGGGCCTTAAAAACAATTTTTAAGAGGTCTCACCTCTTTGGGCCTACAAACAATTTTTAAGAGGTCTCACCTCTTGGGCCTTAATACAATTTTTAAGAGGTCTCACCTCTTGGGCCTTAATACAATTTTTAAGAGGTCTCACCTCTTGGGCCTAATACATTTTAAGGGTCTCAGCTCTTGGGCCTAATACAATTTTTAAGAGGTCTCAGCTCTTGGGCCTCCACACAATTTTTAAGAGGTCTCACCTCTTGGGCCTCCACATAATTTTTTCGAGGGCTCACCTCAAGGGCCTCCATATAATTTTTTCAAGGTCTCACATCAAGCTAACTTTGCGCACTCATTAAAATATCTTCACAACAAGGACCTAAGAGCCCTCGATGGGAGAGCTTTGTGTGGGGGCCTGTTATAGGGAAGAGATGCGGCCCTGCGGGCTCTAGCCTGCCTTCTCCATAAGCCTCTGCTCACCCCACGGCCTCTTTCTGCCTTTTGCGGTCCTACGCATCCCTCAACATCCCCACTGCTTTACTTGCTAGACATGACACTGGGCCAGGTCGGGTCACTGACTTCGTCATACTCAACCACCTCCTCTTACACTGCCTCACTTTGCTCCTCCTCCGGCCCACCCGACATACCAACAGCCTCCCTTGCTGGCAACTGTGTCTCATCATCGTCCCTAATCATTTTACACTTTAGTGCCCGTTCCACACCACCATCAGCTAGAGATGGAGCTTGCTCCAGTGTTTGGGCATCAGAACAAACAAAATCCTCAGATAGCTCCTGCGATTCTTGCAGGACTGGCGAGGAGTCAAAATCATGTAAGGGACCTGAGAAGAGCTCCTGGGAGTGGGCATGGGTGGGAACACTCGGTTGATAACATTGGGCAGGGTGGGAGGAAGGAGGGTCAGAGTGAGGTCCCTGCAGTTACTGCAGGCTATCGACGAGACTGGACTTTGTGGACTTGACTGGGTGGTGGACCGATTTAACAAATCTAGAAGGAGAAGGAGGGGTTTGCCGAGCTGTCTGTAAGGGTTGCGGAAATCCTGACAGAACCAAGGCCCAAAACTTGGGTGGGGGTAGCAGGTTTGCCCGTCCCCGCCTCCACAACATTCACCCAGTGTGCTGTCAGGGAGATGTAGCATCCCCGGCCTCAAACGCTTGGGTGGTCAAATGGCCTTTTGCAGTAACCGTGTTACTCGGGCGTGGATGATGTTTTGGGACATGTGCTAGGGCAAGGCAGGGATGGCACAGAGGGAAAAATAGTGATGGCTAGGGACAGGATACTGATGGATGGAAGCCCCCATCAGGTTGCAGAAAGCTTTCATTTCTACAAGCCTAAATGGCAACATCTCAAGCGCCAACAATTTGGGCATTTTAAGGCTTCTGCATGTGTTTGAGTTGTTTTTACATTTTAAAGAAGACATGTCTGACCACATCTCACACACACACACACAATGACAATTAGGGGTGGGGTCTATTTGCTTTCCCCCTTGCCTATGCCATCTGTGGTTGTCATAGGCAACGTGATTTTAAGAGGTGCAGAATTTTTTCTTCTTTTTTGTACAGTTTGGCTTGGGGTCCATGGCAATGTAGAGGAAAGAAGTTTTCCTTGTATTGTCTCACTTTACATAGAAGTTATATTGTGTTTGGAGTGTATTGTTGAGAGGCTGTGATAGTGGCGTAATAGTGCGACTTGGGCGCGTTATATGCACCCAGACATGCTTCCCCTGCTGTCCCAGTTGCATTCCAGCAGTGTTGGCATCATTTTCTGAGGTTTCAGGGTGGACTTGGTGACCTCCAAGTGGTCGAATTGAGATTTCCAAGTGGCGAGCATTTTTTTCCCATAGACTTTAATGGGATTCGATATTCGGTCGAATAGTCGAATAATGCGGTCTATTCGAATCGAAATTCGAACTTTCGAATATTTCACTACTCGCTCATCTCTACTGTTTATGACTAGAGCTTTAATACGTCTGGACATCCCATCCCCTCTTATCTCTGCTATAATGTCTTTATATAACAAACCTAAAGCCCGAATTTGAGTTAATGGGATCCTCTCCCCTGTGTTTGAAATTAGCAATGGCACAAGACAAGGCTGTCCCCTATCCCCTAACCTATTTGTACTGACAATTGAAACGCTCCTTCAAGCTATTAGAGAGGATACTAATATTAGAGGGATAAAAATCGGTCAATTAGAGCATCAGTTAGCTGCTTTTGCGGATGATGTTCTCTTGTTCATATCTAACCCATCTGAAGCTCTTCCTGCTATTATGTCCGCTTTCAATCATTTTGGCAAACTATCCAACTTTAAAATCAACTTCACTTAATCCCACATATTAAATATCTCTTTACCCAAACAACTAGGCCTGGAACTACAGAGAAAATTCCCTTTCTCCTGGACTACCTCTTCTATTAAGTTTTTGGGGGTAAACATTACACCAGAGATATCCTCTTTGTACAAAGATATACCCTTTGTATCCTGGTTTGGGAGACGGGCCTTAATTAAAACTATTATTTTACCCAAGATTTTATACTATCTTCAAGTACTGCCTATAAACCTACCAGATATATTTTTCACTAAACTAAACTCCTCCTTATCCTCCTTTCTATGGCGCAAACAGAGACCACGTCTTGCGCATAAATATCTAATTCAACATACTACACAAGGTGGTATGGGGATTCCCGACTTCAAAACCTATTACAAAGCGGTCCATGGGACTAGGTGTTTAGATCTCATGAGAGCTTCAGTAGATAGGCTAGATGTTCAAGCTGAGCTGGAAATGTCGGATACTCCCATTAGATTGTTGCTATTGTCCTTAAAATGCCATGCTCGACATACTCCTGAAAATGTGATCACACAGACAACCCTTACTCTGTGGAGAAATAGAGGACTAAAAAATATACTACTTTCCCATCCATTAGAACTCATGCAGATTAAAGATGTTCTGTTAGATTCCCCCTCTGCGTTCAGAGATACAGTGCCTACCTTGGCTTTATCCCATTCTATGCCCCTTTTAGATATTTTGGACGTGATAGAGACATTCCCAGTACCCCCATCAGCTGCTACTTTACAAACCCACCCAAAACTAACAGATCTCTCCACCTTTTATATACATCACATAGTAAACTATATGAAAAATGCCACTATCCCACAACAAGATAACTCAGCAAAAACAAAATTTAAAACCTTTGTTCTTCAAACCCGAGAACCTAAGAAGAAAATTTCCGCAATTTACTCTCTCTTGCTTCCCACACAGCACAAATCTGACCTCTGGTCTTAAACAAATGGTAAAGAGACTGTGGGATAAAATTCACCCCTGATGAGGTCAGGATTTTATTAGCCCAGACTGGGAAGGTCTCTAGATGTGTTAAACTGCAAGAGAATTATTATAAAATACTAACTAGGTGGCACTACACCCCAGTGCATTTACATCGTATTTTTCCACAAACTGGTGATATTTGCTGGAGATGTAAATCGGATAGAGGATCTTTCTTACACATCTGGTGGCAATGCCCAGCTATTGCAGATTTTTGGGCTGAGATCTTGAAAGACCTATCCAAGATCTGTAACACTAAGCTCCCAAACTCGCCAAAATTAACCCTTTTTGAGCCTCTTCACGGGACTAAAACTGTCACGAGACACAAAACAACTCTTGCACCCCCTGCTGGCATTGGCCAGAATTTTGATTGCTCATCATTGGAAATCAGATAAAGCACCCAGCTTATCACAATGGAAAGCGAGAGTAGACCAAATATTCAGTTTTGAGCAATTAACGGCTTGGGAGAGACATAATATTCCTACCCTCCTTAAGGTATGGACCCCTTGGTCTCTTTTTCGAGGTTATGCAGATTCCCCCTCCTCCACCCACAACTGCTCGGGTTCCCTAACTAGTACCTTTGCTAATTTGTAACTTAAGTGTACAGGGGGAGTTATGATAAAAGACCCTTAGAAATTTGTCTTATAACATCATTGTGTATAACATCATTGCTGTACAAACGTAAGCCTGATCTCATAATGACTCTTTATGACTATGCCCACTGGGCGCTTATACGAATGTTTGTACTTTATTTTTAGATATGCAAATAAAATAAAACCGTTGTTTAAAAAAAAAAAAAAAACATGATACACACCCCAACTGTTGCAGAGAATCAAAGTATAAACCCAGGCTCAGGGGCGTAGTTAAAGACTCATGGGCTCTGGTGCAAGAGTTAGGCTTGGGCCCCCTTCCATCAGTGCTTTTTTGGCCAGGGGCAGGGGAGCACCTAGCCTTTCTGCTGCCTGAGGTAAAAATTGAAATGCCCCCCCATGCCAAATTCTTAACCAAACCCATCCCCTCCAGTCCTACTGTTAAAGGGGTTGTCCTCTTTTTACTATTGATGACCTATCCTCAGAATCAGCGGGGGTCCAACCCCCGGCACCCCCACTGATCAGCTGTTTGAAGAGAGGGTAGCGCTCATATGAGAGCATTTGCAGTGATGAGCAGTAAACAGAGCAGAGAAGGCAGAGCTGGAAGACTTGGAAGACATTATATACAGCACTACAGAACATACAGGGTCATACAGCGCCACATACCTCTTACATCCAGTGATGTCTCCTCTGATGTAAATGTTCTCTTTCCTCATCATCTCCTTTTAGACCAGACCGCCATGATGACTTCTTCCAGTCATCTCTTCTCTCTGCAGAGTTTGACAAACAGACATCTTAGTTTCCTACTTTTTCATCATATTCCCACCTTCTGAACACCCCATCCTGCCCCCCCCAATACTGTGCCCGCTGTGCTCCCCAATACTATACTGCATAAACAGCCCCCTGATAATACTAGTACCACACAGATACCCCCAAAAAATACCCCCTTACCTTTCAGATCAGACCCCCATATCAAACCTTAGAGGGCAAAGAGGAGGCAAACCACCGTGTGTGTGATGGGGGGGCACAGATGAGGCAAAACCACCATGTGGAGGGGTACAAAGTAGCCAAAACCACCATGTGGGGTGGGCACACAGGAGGCAAAACCACAGTGTGGGGGGGGGGCACTAAGAGAGGCAAAACACCGTGTGGAGGAGTCATGAGGAGGCAAAACCACTGAGTGGAGGGGGCAAAGAGGAGGCAAAACCACTGTGTGGAGGGGACAAAGAGGAGGCAAAATCACCATGTGGAGTGGGCACAGAGGAGGCAAACCAAAATGTGTGTGTGGGGAAAGGTGTGGGGGGGATATTGAGGAGGCCAAACCACAGTGCGGAGGGTGCACAGAGGAGTCAAAAACACTGTGTGGAGTGGGCACTAAGGGGTTAATCCCAGGCCAGCACAATCTGGGGAAGCCAGTAGAAACTGGCCACTTTATACAGAGACTAATGACTAGGTCCTGGGCCCCTGGCCCTGCCTGCCAGCCTGTAGCAGGAGTGGCCGGCCCTTCATTGGCACAGTTGGACATGTCACAGGAGAGATGGGCAGTCTGCGCTGCAGTCAGAACAGCCAGGTAAGCTGATGCTTACCAGACTAGTCCCCCATTCCTACTGGGCACCAGCGCTCTTATAACTGGTAGGCTAGCGCTATGCTCCGGACCTCACTCCTCAACTGACTCACTGAAGCAGGCGCAGCTTCACCATGCAAGGGGCCCCATACTGTCTGCCACTGCCCCACTAAGGACCTGACGGACCACTCTCTCTCCTGGCATGCTCTGCCTCCGCCCGCCCTCACCTTATTGGTTGAAGGAGTTTTGTATAGGTATTGTATGTTAATTACTCTGTATACACAGTGTATGTGTCTGGGCTTATTTAGCGCTACGGCTGCACACTTCTGAAGCGCTTTAATTGTTTATTGGCAGGGTGGGACTCTGTCTCTACTGGGGGGCCTTGTGGGGCCCCCTGACTTAGGGACCCGGTCGTAATTGCGACCGCTGCGACCCCTATAGCTACGCCACTGCCCAGGCTGCTGCAGAACCTCATAATACACACCTCAGCTGCTGCAGAGAATCATAATATACACACAAGCTGCTGTAGAACTTCATAATACATGCCCCAGCTGCTACGGAACCTCATAATACACGCCCCAGCTGCTACGGAACCTCATAATACACACCCCAGCTGCTATGGAACTAGAGATGAGCGAGCATACTCGTCCGAGCTTGGTGCTCGTTCGAGTATTAGGGTACTCGTAAGTGCTCGCTGCTCGGACGAGTATCTCGCCATGCTCGAGGAAATGGCAACTTCCGCATCGTGCATTTTTGGCGCCTATAAACTCAGCCAATCACAAGCCAAGAGACTCTGCGGTACACCCAGCATCACGTGGAGCCCTTACAAGTCGATAGCAGGGGTTGGGTGGCCTGATCAGGTGACCCTGGAATATACTAGTGACTGGCCGCGGTGCTCGGCTCAGATGCTGTCTGGATGTCGTTAGGGATAGAGCTGCTGCCTTTCAGGGACAGTGTTAGGGCCTGCATTTAGTTCTCTGTTAGGCAGGAATCACCCACAAAGAACCCAACAGCCCTTCTAAGGGCTACAAGAAATTTTTTTTTTGTCTCCTGGCTTGGCTGGCTGGCTGGCACTAGTAGTGCAGCTATCGCCATATATAACCCCCTTTTTTTTTAATGTTATATCTCAGTGATACAAATCCATTTCACACAGCAGTGTGGAACCATTCTGTCTGTCACAGTTCAGTACACTCACTCCAATCCGTATTTTCTGTCCAGGTGACACTTTCTGTACGTCACTTAATACAACCAGGTCTTTTGCTGTCACGTATATAGCTTGATCCCAAAAATCTCTGTGCGACATTTCTCTGGGTCGCAGTCAAAATAGCCACCGTCAGCAGGGTGTCAGTTAGCTCTACGATAGTTTCTGCACGTCACGTTCCCAAAAAAACAAAACTACAAAAAAAATATATTAAAAAAATTGTTTTTTGTTGTTTTAGCTCAGTGATACAAATCCATTTCACACAGCTGCATGGAACCATTCTGTGTGTCACAGTTCAGTACACTCACTCCAATCCGTATTTTCTGTCCAGGTGACACTTTCTGTACGTCACTTAATACAACCAAGTCTTTTGCTGTCACGTATATAGCTTGATCCCAAAAATCTCTGTGCGACATTTGTCTGGGTCGCAGTCAAAATAGCCACCATCAGCAGGGTGTCAGTTAGCTCTACGATAGTTTCTGCACGTCACATTCCAAAAAAAAACAAAACTACAAAAAAAAAATTTGGGGCAGAGAATGTTCTGGGGTAGCACATCAGAGAAGGGGTGACTATGGGGTTCCAGGGAGTACGTGACCACATGCAATCTCCATCTAAAAAGTCATACTGAGGCTCACCACCATGCTTTAAACTGCAATCTTGTTGAAAGACAGACAATCAGGGGTTCACCGCCAGGTTGTCAGGCAGCATTTTTAAGAGGGTCACCATTACCGTGTCCCTGAAAATTGCCTTGGGGTCATCCCCAGACTATTGGCCAGATTTAGAAAAAATGGTGCAATTAGGGAGCCTCAGAGGCATCCCTACATGCTGCCCCTGCTGTTTCCTGTCCATTTCCGTGGTGTTTCCATCATTTTCTGAAGTTTCCCGGTTTTCACCCAGCCTTCCCTAGGCAGAGCCTTGGTCCCCTGCAAAAAATGCTCGAGTCTCCCATTGACTTCAATGGGGTTCGTTATTCGAAACGAGCACCCGGGCATCGGTGTAAAGTTCGACTCGAATAACGAGCACCCGAGTATTTTAGTGCTCGCTCATCTCTATATGGAACCTCATAATACAAACCTCAGCAGCTTAAGAATCTCATTATACACATAGAGCTGCTGAAGAACATCATAATATACACCTCATCCACTGCAGTAAATCATAATACACACCCCAGCTGCTGAGGAACCTTACTATACTTACCTCAGCTGCTGAAGAACCTTATTATATAAAGCTCAGCTGCTGCAGAACTTAATAACAGACACCACAGCTGCTGCAGAATAAAGATGAGCATACTGAACCCGTCCTGGCTAGTTTCAGACAAATCCAGTAAAATGGCACATTTTAGTGCGCATGTTGGCAGTAGAGATGAGCGACGCAATTTTTTTGTACGTAGCAGGTGCAATGAAGGGAATGGTGCCCCCCATCATTAAACCCCTCAGGTGCCACATTAATCGCAGAGCGAGGCATATATATATATATATATATATATATATATATATATATATATATAATATTAAAGCATTTTAGTGGTTGCTCATAAAAAAAAAAAATGTACTTACCCATACCTCCCAATTGTCCCGGATCCAGCGGGACAGTCCTGGATTTCAGTGGCTGTCCTTCTGTCCCGGGCGGTAGAGGTATGTCCCACTTTAAGCTGTCTCTGCTTCCATAGGAGGCAGAGACAGCTGATGGTGAAGCAGAGAGCCATCAGCTCCTCACACCATTCCTCTCAGCCTCCTTCCCCCACTTTCTACTAACCTCATCATGGGGGAGGTGGGGGCTGTGAAGAACTTGGTTCAGCCTTGGTTCAGCCTCCGTAGTGTGTAGAATGTAGTGGCCAGAAGGAGCTCTGTGATTTCACTGGTCACATGCTCCTTCATGGTCACATGACAAGCCCCGACTGCAGAAGCTTGTGGAAGGAGGAGGGGCTGTGAGTGCTGGCCAGCAGCCCAGTGAGGAAGGATTTCAGACCTGGACTACACAGAGCTTCATGGGGAGCAGGTGAGGGGCAACATATGGAACTCATATATGAGGGGGCAGATCTGGGTAGGAGAGCATATGGAGATCTTATATATGGGGGGCAGGTGGAGCCCTCAGGGTCAGTGGAATGGAGTTCAAGTGGAATGGAGTCTGGGGCAATTACAGGGGTTTATAGCACAGATCTGGGTGTATTCTGGGGGCCATGGGGGCTTTATGGGGTGTAAATCTGTGAGGGGGGCATGTGGTGTATTCTGGGGGACATGGGGGGGCTTTATGGGGTGTAAATCTGTGAGGGGGTCAAGTTGTGTATTCTGGGGGACATGGGGGGGGCTTTATGGAGTGTAAATCTGTGAGGGGGGCATATGGTGTATTCTGGGGGACATGGGGCTTTATGGGGTGTAAATCTGTGAGGGGGGCATGTGGTGTATTCTGGGGGACATGGGGGGGCTTTATAGGGTGTAAATCTTTGAGGGGGGGCATGTGGTGTATTCCGGGGGACAGAACAGGAGAGGACTCCAGTATAACGGAGACCGAGTGGATCTGTTATGTAGGCCATAGACTTCTATTATGACGGAATGAATAACGGAATGTCTCTAAAGGCATTCTGTTATGCATTCCATCATGGAATTGCGTTATGGTCCGTGATAACAGAATCCATAACGCAATTCTGCTTTTAACTTAACCTGAACACAAATTTCAAAATATGAAATTCGCTCATCCCTAATAGTACATGTACATGGACTGTATGTTGGAGGGGCTGAAGAGAGGGGAGCGATGATATTTCGCCTATAGGTAGTGATGAGCGAACTTCTGTTTTCAAGTTCGGTGTACAAGGTTCGGGTTATCTAAGAATTTAGTTATGGATTCCGTTATGACGGACTATAACGTACGGTCCTTGGTAGCGGATGGAATGGAATTCTTAGATAACCCGAATCTTGTACACCGAACTTGAAAACAGAAGTTTGTTCAGCATTACCTATATGCACAAGGACGCGAAAAATGGCGATGTGAGGGCGATTTAAGTAACAGACGGCCATTTTTATAACCAATTAAAGTCTGAGGCTGGTCACATAGCTGTTTCTTTAACGGCCAAAGAATAGTGGCTGTTAGAAAGTAGGACATGTCGTGGGATTAGGTGTTTTGTTATTTATGGGCGGAGTTAGAGGCGTGGCCCAGTACAAAAAAATTTGCCACACATAGTGTCCCTCTTTCCTCTTTTCAAAACTTGGGAGGTATGACTTATCTCATCCATTTCAGAGTGAAGAGGACTCAGTGGCCATCTTGCTTGAAGATCCAGCACAAAATTCGTCACCGTGCACGAGATTTTGTGCAAGATCTTCAAGCAAGATGGCTGCGGAGGCCTCTTCACGCTCAAATGGATGAGGTTAGTGAAATTTTTTTTTAAATTTTACCACCATTTCAGGGAAAATAGATCCATTAACACAAAGCACAAATTTGCATCAAATTGAATTTTTCCTGAAATTGAGATCAAAGTCCAGTTTGTTAACTTTGATTTGCTCAACACTAGTGTGGAAGGGGGGTGAGGTGAGCAGGTGACAGACAGCCTGGATGAGCCAGTCAGTGCTGCAGAAG
The DNA here is from genome assembly GCA_900303285.1 of Rhinella marina. NCBI lineage: Eukaryota > Metazoa > Chordata > Amphibia > Anura > Bufonidae > Rhinella > Rhinella marina. The sequence goes on from ONZH01000306.1 coordinate 13,660, forward strand.
ACATGGAGGTGCCCTAGCAGAACGAGCAGAACGCCATTCTGTACTGGGCTGTGATTGAGGGTGGTTGGGTCTTAAAGTGCCAGGAAAATGATCTTATGGAGTCAGGGACAGAGAAAAATCAAATCCAGCTTGTATTCTACTGCCAGGGACAGTGAAGGGAAAGGCTAGAATTACAAACAAGAAGTAGAATTGTGTGTGTAGAATAGGAGCCAAGGAAAAGCTGTCAGCCAGGGAGTGAGAAGGGAGGAGCTGTGTCTATTTTAATAGTTCCTTGAAGAACCTGATACCATCACAAAGGGGAATCCATCTGGACTGTTTACTTATTTGTTTAGGGTTATCTAGTGATTTTACACGTGATAGCCTCCATGGAGCCAGAAAATCTTTATCAGGGCGGTTGGTTACTCCGCAGTTAGGTAGGGTGAATTAGGGAAAGAATAGGGACATTACTATCCATAAAACTCAACCCACTGTAACTGTGATAAAGAATAACACGATTAAATGGAATACAAGTAATTTAAACTGAAGCGCAGAAGATTAGCAACAGTAATTTAAGATGAATATGCTGGTTTGGTCCATGGGATACAGAAGACTGATACACTTTGGCACTGAGAATCCATGATCCAGGAACCTGAATTTATAGCTGTGTGTATGGCTGGTTTCACACTAGTGCTAAACTGTTCCGGGAGGCTGTTCTGGTAGAGGAAAAGCATGCCAGAGTTCATCTTATCTGGCATAGCCAGATACTACCGTTCCCCACTGGAGCCTATTGACTATAATGGGACTCTGGGAGTGGGATCTGGCCTGTCTCCGGAATTATTTCCAGGATCTGGCTGGACAAAAAACACAGCATTAATATAGGAAACAGACTAGATCCCTGCCCTGATCCAGTGCTCCAGCAATTTCCAGCTATGCCTTCTGCAATTAACTCTGTCAGGCTGTTTCTCTACTGGAACAGTTCAGCTCTAGTGTGAAACTAGCCTACAATGGAAGTAACAGAATATTATTTTTGTCACCTCTTGTCATTTAGGATATACTCATAATTTTGCTATTTTTGATATCGGCAAGAAGTTGGGGATTTATTTTTTCACTTACCTACAGTATGGTGAAATCATCAGAAATTCAGGGACAATATGCTCTGGAGACTGCCTTGGCCCATGGCTTCTGTATTTCTTATTGCATTTTCCACACAGCAGCCATCAGCATTTCCGTCTGCTAAGATTTTCATGAAAACTTCTAGAAATAATAAAGCTAATATTTTGAATAAGTTATGAAATGTTTTCCATTAATAGCAAAAAGGATTGAAAACTGTGAAATCTTTTTGCAGTAATTCCTAATGCCAGACTGCAGCTGTGTCTAGCTGAATAACTGTATCATCTGTTGTGGAATCAAATATAGGACTGTCATAGCACAGATAACGCAACAAAAAACTAATACGCTGACTTCACATCTTATTTGTGAAAAAATATGACTTCTCTGTACAATCGGATTGTTTCAGATCCAAATGGAGTGCAACTGACAGGAAACCCCTGACAGCCCATAACGTGCAATGAGGGACACAGAATCACATATGAATATCCTTTACATTGTTTATTTAGCGGATCTTCCATTGTTCCATTTGTTGTAACTGAAATGTCAGATCTATTTTATTAGCATCAGCATATCTTGTTTTGATCAAATGTCTGTTTGGTTTTCAGATTTATTCCCAGGAAGCAAAATCCTATTGTTAACTAAATAAAGTTTTACTTTTATTTGATTTTGTTATTTATTTATTTGCTAATTTTATTTTGAACATTGATATCTATCACTCTGTGATAAGGCATAGATTTTATACATATAATATAAATATAATAAATAGTCAGAAAAATAATAAAAATATGGCTGCACAACATTTCACATGCAAACAATAGAAGGAGGCAGTCTGTTAGTGTTAGGAACCCATCTGCGGAAGCCACCTTGACGCCTGGTAGATGGGCCCGATACACTTTTGATCAAAAATGTGCGCAAAGAACTTCTATTTTTTTCAATTTTCATTTCTAGAAGGTATAATACCACTTTAATTTAGAATGATCCCCATTCCTTAGTTCTATTGTTTGCACGTGCAGCCATATTTTTATTATTTTTCTGTACGCTTGCTTTATGGATATGCACCTGTGAACATGAATTGCTAGTCTAAATTTTCTTGTAGTATATATTGAGGGTAGCGGCCTCTTTTAGACTGAGCAACGCCCATCTGCCTGGGGCTTCTGAGCAGAGTATAAATGTAGCTGGTTCCTACACCGCCCTGAATATTGTAGGCTTAGGTAAGTCCAAGAGAAGCAGTCTGTAAGTGTTAGGTAACCATCTGCAGAAGCCATCTTGACGTCTGGTAGATGGGCCCGACACACGTTTGATCAAAAATGTGCGCAAAGAGTTTCTATTTTTTTCAATTTTCATTTCTAGTAGGTATAATACCACTTTAATTTAGAATGATCCCCATTGCTTAGTTCTATTGTTTGCATGTGAAATGTTGTGTAGCCATATTTTTATTATTTTTCTGTATGCTTGCTTTATGGATATGCACCTGTGAACATGTATTGCTAGTCTAAATTTTCTTGTAGTATAATAAATAGTCAGGGATTCCTGACCATATCTCTAACTAGTGGAGGTCATTCCCTAGGACGGCTGTCCCGCTCCAGTAGGGCAGTTTGGGGCAGATCTTTCCCCCACACAGCAGACTATCCATCCACTTATACCTCTGCACGTTGGGGGGTTATCCACCCCAAGTCTATCCTTGGTTGACTGGGTCTTGTTATACTAGATGTGAGGGTCTTCTACACATCCTTGTCCCTACAACATACTATTACACCCCCTACACCGTTGGCTCAATCAGCCAGCATACAACTGGTCTCCTACTATCTGTTTGCTAGGTCAAGGCTTCCAAGGGCCAACTTCAAAGACACTTATATCAGGGTGGCTATTCTGCTTTAGGTAAGGAAAGACAGGGATAGCTTCCCTTAACAGTTCCCTCTAACTATCACACAGGTGTTACCATCTAGATCACATCCTTGAGGAGGTTTGGTTTACCTAGTGGGCCAAGGGTGTTCTCCAGTTATCCTTCATCCAATGTTAGAATTCTCATGATTAGGCACTACCTATTTTAAATGTCATTAATAAAGGTTATATTTTAGGGAGGATTACTTTTCTTTTCTTCTGTGATGTTGCTTATACCCTCTGGAATATTCTTCTTTCTGATATTGGACCGATCCTTTCTGTCTGTCACTACTGACATGCAGCCAATTTGTGACATCCATGCTAAGTACAGCTGTCTGCTCCCTTACCTTTTCACTTGGCTTGTCATATCCAGAAAGAAGTGGTGCAAATAAAAATAACATTTTGCTCTATGTGATACTCTACGTGGAGATGTGTATGCTATGAATATCTATATAGCCATCCAGTGGTTGTGATATATATTGCGGTCTAATATCGCAATATTGTATTACATTTTTATCACCAAGTAACTACAGATGAGAGACTCGATTCTGAAATCCCTTCATCTGAATTTTTGAAAAAATAAAAATTTCCGTCTAAAAAATCTGAATACTGTCTGATTCAGTTCAGGAGAATTGAGGGGAGAGAGAGAGAAACTTTTCCAATCAATCTGGTATTTTCGATTGGGGTAGAATTTATTCAGACCTGAAACTAATCGGACCAGTATCCAAGGGGCTATGTAGGAGTTCAGAGCTGGAGGTTAAATTATCACCCTAGAAGTCCTGGTAGGCTCATCACTCATTCTGTTGATTACCATACAACACCAATGATGTCCAAGCTCCACGTTAAACGCAATTTATTCTTTCCCAGCCATTTCACACTCTAGAAAGAGTGTCTATAATCTTCACCGTGATAGATTTTTGACCACAAATCAATATTCCTCTTAGTCCCTAGTTTATCTGATATGCAGTATTTCCAGGTCAAAGAGCCTCCTCATCTATCTCTTAAAAGAGTTTTCTGAGATTTTTTTGTTGATGACCTATACTCTGGATAGGTCATTAGTAGTGATGAGCGAATCGAAGCGGCAATATTCATGATTCGCACGAATATTGCCCGCTTCGGCTCGGCTCGGCATCCCGAGGCAGACCGGACTCGTGATTATTCGTGCGTCACTGCAAGTTTGAAACGCCCGTTTTTTTCAGCCAATCAGCATCAAAGGGAAGCCTGTGGGAATGCCTGCTGTGATGTAACAGCCCCTATACCTCCCCAGCAGTGATTGGCTGGCAGTGACATGTGACCTAAATTTACATAAGGTAGGGACCTGCAGCATCAGCCTCATTGTGCTTTGGGAAGGAGAAGAGACCGACAGTGTTAGCTAGTGTAGTGTGTGCAGCAAGCAGTCAGTTAGGAGTTAGGTTAGGAAGGCCCAACAGTCCTTTTAAAGACTATACTCTGAAGAACAGTATACAGTATATACTGTAAGCCTGTATTCTGTGTAGGATAGGAAGCCCCAACAGTCTTTTTAAAGACTAATTGATTCTGTGAAGAAAACTATACAGTATATGCTGTAAGCCTGTATTCTGTGCAGGATAGGAAGCCCCAACAGTCTTTTAAAAACTAATTGATACTGTGAGAAAAATTCAGTATATGCTGTAAGCCAGTATTCTGTGCAGAGCTGTGTCTGGTACACCTTGTCCAGCCACATAGCTCAAACTATACATCTGTAAACAGATATATTCTTGTGCATGACTGTGCAGTGACTAGGGTATACATTTCATCAGCCTGCTATATACCTCACAGTCTATTGATACCGTATTGATCTGTAGATTCTAGTTTTATTTGCGCAAACTGCGTACATTTTTTTTGGATAGGTCTGAAAATAATTTTACCTGCATATCTATCTATATTGTCCGTTGAATTTTACTGCTCTGTTATACACGGTGCAGTGAGTTGGGAAAAAAATTTCATCAGCCTGCTATATACCTCACAGTCTATAGATACCGTATTGATCTGTAGATTCCAGTTTTATTTGCGCAAACTGTGTACATTTTTTTTTTGGGATAGGTGAGAAAAATAATATTACCTGCGTATCTATATTGTCCGTTGAATTTCACTGCTCTGTAATACACGGTGCAGTGAGTTGGGAAAAAAATTTCATTAGCCTGCTATATACCTCACAGTCTATAGGTACCGTATTGATCTGTAGATTCCAGTTTTATTTGCGCAAATTGCGTAATTTTTTTTTTGGATAGGTGTGAAAAATAATATTACCTGCGTATCTATATTGTCCGTTGAATTTCACTGATCTGTAATACACGGTGCAGTGAGTTGGGAAAAAAATTTCATCAGCCTGCTATATACCTCACAGTCTATAGATACCGTATTGAATCTTTACAATTATAATAATATAATACTGCTACTGTGCACATGGAGAACCCCAGGGTCAGGGGGAGAGGGGGAAGAGCTGGGAGAGGTGGAAGAGGTGGTCGTGGAGGGAAAGGTGGGAATCGTGGTGGTGCTGTGGTCAGCGGTGATGACCGTGGTGTGCGTGGTGACACAGTGCCGGCTGCTGTGGGTACAGTGGAAACACGGTCAGGGTGCCTGGTCAACTCCAGAAGTTGGTAGGGCAGCATCCTACAACTCTGACAGACCCCAAACAACAACAGGAGGTGGTTCAGTGGATTGCAGAGAGCACGTCCAGCCACGTTTTGTCTGCCCCCTCATCCAGCCAGTCGACTTCTCTGAGCCAGGGTGTCTGTCCTCCAACTCGCCCTCCTTCTCCCCAGCCAGAACCCTCTAGGGGTATGTCCCATGGACAAAATTTATCCATGGAACTCTTCAGCCACCACTTCCCTGATGTGCCAGTGGACGAGCTGCTATGCCCTGATTCTCAGGACTTTTTGCTGTCTCCGGGTTATGAGAGTGGGGAGTTAGCAGTGGCGTCTGAGGAGCTGGTGGAAGATGACGAGACACTGTTGTCGGAAGTAGTTGTCAGGGACGTCACTGTTGAGTCTGAGGAAGACCTGGGGGATGATGAGGGGACAGATCCTACTTGGGTGGATGAGGCAACTGGAGGCAGTGGTTCAGACTGTGAGACGACATCAGCACCACAAGCTGTTGAGAGAGCCAGAGGGCTGCGACGAGGGAGAAGCCAGGGCCGAGTCACTACTTCACCAAGTGCTCCTAGAGGTCACTCTCCAGTCCGTAGTATGCGCCACTCCTTAGTTTGGGAGTACTTTAAGGATGATTAGGCCGATCCTCGTTTGGCGGTGTGCAAGCTGTGCCACACGTCAATGAGCAGGGGTTCAAAACGCAACAACCTGACCACTAGTAGCCTGCGCAAACATTTGGAGAGAAAACACCCCAAATGGTTTGCACTTCTGTCAGCTGGTGACGTTGACACAGTTAGTCCAGCAACTGTGTCTCGTCCAAGCCAGGACGTTGCAGCCTCCAGCCCCGAAAGGACCCCTCCAGCTCCATCTCCCTCCCTATCCTCCACTCATGTGTCCCAGTGCAGTGTTCAACTGTCTCTACCGCAGACATTTGAATGCAAGCGCAAGTACGCAGCCACCCACCCCCATGCGCAAGCTCTAAATGTGCACATCGCCAAGCTGATTAGTTTGGAAATGTTGCCGTACAGGCTTGTGGAGACAGAATCCTTCCGCAACCTTATGGAGGCGGCAGTCCCCCGTTACTCTGTCCCCAGCTGACACTATTTTGCCCGATGCTGACTCACGTGCCATGCATGGCCCACGTGCTCAACTTGGTGGTCCAGCGGTTCTTCAAGACCTACCCCCAGTTGAGTGAGTTGCTCACCAAGGTGCGGCGCATATGCGCCTATTTTCGCAAGTCCACCACCGATGCCGCGACCCTCAGGACTGTGCAAGGGCAGCTACAACTCCCTGTTCATCGGCTGCTGTGTGACGTTCCCACACGTTGGAATTCGACGTTACACATGCTAGCCAGGGTGTACCAACAACGCAGGGCAGTTGTAGACTGCCAGCTGATCCCCCGAGGTGGTAGTCAGGCCAGTCAGCTTCCTCATGTCTATGCTGAGGAGTGGACGTGGATGGCTGGCATCTGCCAGGTCTTAGGTCCCTTTGAGGAGGCAACAGAGATGGTCAGTGGTGATGCACACATCATCAGTGTCACCATCCCTCTGTTGTGCCTCATCCAGAACTCCTTGAGGAACCTAAGATCTGAGGATTCAGCAGTGTCACAGGAGGTGGGGGAAGACAGTGACATTGAGAGCACCCTGTTGTCAGTTTCGCAGCGCGAAACTGAGGAGGAGGAGGAGGCTGAGGGGGAGGAAGAAACTCTTGGCCACCATGCATCAGGGGGTGATTCCATGCTACCTGTTGAGCGGGTATGGGCTGAGGAGGATGAATTGGGGTCGGAGGAAGGGGGGAGGAGGAGATGGAGAGTCCGCTAAGTGAGAAGGCTGAAGGCTTGCGTGTTGGCACAGTAGGGCGCATGGCAGACTTTATGCTTGGCTGTCTTTGTCGTGATCCCTGGGTCAAGAGGATACTGTCCACCAATGACTATTGGGTGTACACCCTCCTTGACCCACGCTACAAGGACAACTTTGCCCAACTTATACCCGTGGAGAAAAGGAGCACCCGAGTCACTTTCTAACACAAGGCCCTGGTTCAGAAACTGCTACAGGCCTTTCCAGACCAGTCGAGCAACAGGGGGCGGACTGCAGTGGCTGAAGTTGGAGAGCAGAGGAGGGGGAAAGTCAGTGTAGGCGCCAAGGGCAGGGGTACACTATTCCATGCTTTTGCCAAGTTTCTTAAACCCCAGCAAGACAGTACGACACAGCCACAGGGCAGGCAGAGCAGGGCGGAACAGTACCGCAAGATGGTGAGGGAGTATGTCGCGGACCAGACCAACGTCCTGACCGATAACTCCACGCCATATAATTACTGGCTGGCCAAGCTGGACAGGTGGCCAGAACTTGCGCAGTACGCTCTTGAGGTGCTTGCCTGCCCTGCTGCAAGTGTACTGTCTGAAAGGGTTTTAGTGCCGCCGGGGGTATCATTACGGACAAACGGACGCTCCTGTCCACCGACAACGCCGACATCCTCACATTCATCAAGATGAACAGGTCATGGATATCCCCCCAGTTCTCATCCCCACCTCAGGCTACCTCCTAAATTGCTTGCTTTCCTCCTCCTCTTCATCTGAGTTGCATATGCAACAATTTTTCAGGAAAGTCATCCGGCTTCCTACTAACAATTTTTCAGGAAAGTCATCCGTCTTTCTACTAACAATTTTTCAGGAAATTCATCCGGCTTTCTAAAAACAATTTTTCAGGAGTCATGCGGCTTTGTAACCAAATTTTTTATGAAAGGCCATGGGGTTCTAAACACAATGCCCACTGCCTCTCCCAAGCGGTTGTGGTGCTGATGTTGCCTCACACTTAAAATTGATCTGTTCCGCTCTTTTCCTCGGGCTGTCTGCGGAGAAGGTGGACGCTCCTAACCGGTATCATGGCGGCTCTCCGGCCCCTCATTAAGCCCAGGATCGTCAAGAAGCGGACGAAGAAGTTCATCCGCCACCAATCAGACCGTTATGTAAATATTAAGCGTCACTGGCGTAAACCCAGAGGTATTGACAACAGAGCCCGCAGGAGGTTTAAGGGGCAGATCCTGATGCCCAACATTGGGTACGGTAGCAACAAGAAGACCAAACACATGCTGCCCACAGGGTTCCGCAAATTCCTGGTCCACAATGTCAAGGAGCTTGAGGTTCTGTTGATGAGCAACAAGTCCTTCTGTGCAGAAATCGCCCATAACGTCTCCTCAAAGAACCGAAAGACCATTGTGGAGAGAGCGGCACAGCTCCCCATCAAAGTGACAAACCCCAACGCCAGACTGCGCAGCGAAGAGAACGAATAAATATCTCTGTGGTTATTTGTGCTAAATAAAAGTTAAATAAACACACACAAAAAAAAATAGATCTGTTCCTGTGCCTGATCCACCCAAGTTCATCTGTCCCATTATGAGAAAGCTCCCCCAAGGAGTCCCCACTGTAACTTGCTTCACTTTCAACTACCTAACCCCCGACACCTGTGTCTCGCCATTGTCCACCACCTCCTCAGACATCACTGGTAAATCCCCACTGTCAGCACACGGAGACTGCAAAAGGTCTTGCGAATTGGGGCAGAGAATGTTCTGGGGTAGCACATCAGAGAAGGGGTGACTATGGGGTTCCAGGGAGTACGGGACCACATGCAATCTCCATCCAAAAAGTCATACTGAGGCTCACCACCATGCTTTACACTGCAATCTTATTGAAAGACAGACAATCAGGGGTTCACCGCCAGGTTGTCAGGCAGCATTTTTAAGTGGGTCACATTACCGTGTCCCTGAAAATTGCCTTGGGGTCATCACCAGACTATTGGCCAGATTTAGAAAAAATGGTGCATTTAGGGAGCCTCAGAGGCATCCTTACATGCTGCCCCTGGTGTTTCCTATCCATTTCCAAGGTGTTTCCATCTTTTTCTGAGGTTTTCACATGTTGGGGCAAACTTGACTGTGCAGAACCTTTGGCCCCTGCAAAAATATTCGGGTCTCCCATAGACTTTAATGGGATTCGTGATTCGGCTCGAACCCACAAATCCCGCGGAAAATTTGTGCCGAATTCCGAATCCCCGAATATTTTAGGATTCGATCAACTCTAGTCAATAGTATATGATAAGTGGGGGTCCGACACCTGGGACCCTGCTGATCAGCTGTTTGGGAAGGCACTAGTGCTCTCAGTAGTGCCACGGCCATCTCTCAGCTCAGCAAGCACAGCACTGTCCATTTGATAGCAGCTGTTCTTGGTATTGCAGCTCAACCCCATTCAATAGGGCAGTGCAGAGCCTGGGAGAGAAGGCCATAGTGCTACTGCAAGGGCCAATGATTTCTCAAACAGCTGATTGGCAAGGGTCCCAGGTTTTGGGCCCCCACCGATCAGATACTGATGACCTATCTAAATATCTAAATACATCTCCAGAATCTTCAAGTCAGAGAGTCTCCTAAAATATGTAGATTACACAAGGAGAAGCTTATTCTGAGCTTTAAAGTGGCTATATTCTCTATTCTTGGAGTATGTATTTAAGGTGCTGTCTTTACCCCATTTATTTTACAGAAGAACGAATTTTGAAAAATACTTAAAAAAGCAGCAGAGAAGATGTTTTATCAAATCTTTTTAATGAATAATTTTTAGTCCCAAGATGTCCCTTTACATGACATTATACAGTGGAAAATTATTTGCACTGATGAAGATCATCTTTGATTTTGCTGGGGATCTATAAAGGCTTCAAACCTGCCTTCTTCCCAATTACCAGTAAGGTCACTGGCCACATTTTACATAAAGAATAGTGCATAGAAAACCTACAGAATTGCAGGTAATTGAAGCATTACAGTCCCTAGAACTTTTTTCCATGTCGATAGCAGTGAAATATACAAACTGCAGTAATCATACATCATATTCCAGTCACTAGTCACTGAGCGCCAAAAGAATACTCGTTCTCTCCAAGGCCTGATTGAGAAATCACTGTAGGAATAGTAATGCTACGCCTGAAACTATACATAGGTAATCATATTTTCAGCTAGCAAATGACAAGGAAGGCTAAGTTACTTAATACCATATTTCAAACTTCTTCTTGGCAATCACGAAACTTCTTAACTTATCATCAGTTGGAACGTTGTGGCTCTGGCAGTAAGTTTACCCATGCTATTATAGCACTAATATAAATATGAACAAAATCTTCTTTTCTTTCATATAACTGATTGATGTGCTCATCTCATATGTGAGGGATATAAAGTAAGCAAGTGCACAGTCGTAGGCAATATACATTGACAAAATCATAGTATCTCTCCTCGGTAATGGAAGGCTCCAACAATCTACTTCATTAAGAGGACCTGCCTCCTCTCCTGACATGTTTGATTTAGTAACTACTTGTGTTCCCCATGTAAAAACAATTCTGGAGCATCTATTCTTATAACTCTATGTTGTCCAATTCTTTTAGTATTCCTTCTAGAAGAAAGAATTGCCAGTAGTCTGCGATAAAGGTTGGGTTTGGGTTGGGAGGCTGGGGCTGGGAGGAATAGCCCTCTAATGTGTATAACCAGACTTAAGGGGTCCTTACTGTCCACTATTTCACCAGTCATTGATATAAAACACCTCATTCATTTCTGCATCTCAGATGTTACTGTATAATATATACTTATATAGGAGTATAGGAGAACCAAACATTGTACTGCACATGTAACGTCGCCGTGATTAGCGGCAAAAAAAAAAACCGCAACAAATGTCAGGTATATAGGAGAAACAAACATTGTACTGCACATGTAATGTCGCCGTGATTAGTGGCAGAAAAAAACGCAACAAATGTCAGGTATATAGGAGAAACAAACATTGTACTGCACATGTAATGTCGCCGTGATTAGTGGCAGAAAAAAATGCAACAAATGTCAGGTATATAGGAGAAACAAACATTGTAATGCACACGCAGCGCAGATTAGGCAAACTTGTGAAAATTTTGACCATCAAGAATAAAAATATTGCAGCCAGATATAACAGTAGTCCTTATACTTTTGGGTCTTTTTAACACAACAACTAGCCCTGCCTAGCCAAATCCTATTCCTACACTATCTGTGCCTCCTTGAGCAAACGTTTTACATTATATGAATAACGGCAGAAAATATTTCTAGATATTTCTGACATTCGGTTAAATTTTTCTGATCATACACTAAAAAAAATCTGCGCAACTGTACTTTTGACAAACTTGCATATATACCTGTTTCATATGCGCAAGGCGAGCAGCAAGGGGCCATGGCTCCGGGCGCGGTGAAACAGTGTGCTGGCAGAGCACAAGAAACAAAGTCATCCAAAACTCCTAGCTTCATGTCCCAATTTGCAGAGCGGTGCAAGACAGGTTCTTGTTAGGTCAACATGTCAGGAGGAGGACCAGAGTGAGGTTAATTTTTTAGGTTAAAAAATTAGGGGTGAGGGCCTGCTGGTGAACCTGTTAAATATTTAAAGGCGTGGGCAGCCTAATAAGCGTTTTGATATGATGGAGAAAGAGGGGGAAGAGGATGAGAGAAGGAAGAGGAAGGTGTGCATGGAAATACAGTGTATTCAATACACCCTAAAAGCCACATTTAAAGTTCCTTTATATTCAGCCGCTTTCCTCTGGTGGGGTAGCGAAGTCATGGGCAATCCAGGCCTGGTTCATTTTGATTAGCGTCAACCTGTCAACATTTTTAGTTGACAGGCGGATGCGTTTATCAGTTATTATGCCCCCAGCGGCACTAAATACCCGCTCCGACAAAACTCTGGCGGCAGGGCAGGCCAGCACCTCCAAGGCGTAGAGCGCCAGTTCGTGCCATGTGTCCAGCTTAGACACCCAATAATTATAAGGCACAGAGGGATCGCTGAGGACGTTGACACGGTCAGCTAGGTACTCCTTTACCATTTTCAAAAACTTTTCCCTCCTTGTGACACTAGGCCGCTTATCAGAACCTTTTCCACATGCAGAGCCTTTATTGTGAGCAACTGGAAAGGCGCCGACCGTGTTGCAGCTGGTATTCCACTACTGGTCTCTGCTGCTCACAAAGCCTGCACAACATGTGGAAGGTGAAGTTCCAGTGCCTGCTCAGGTTGCAGAGCAGTTGGTGAGCTGGCAAGTGTAACCGCTGCTGCAGCATTGCCAGCCCGGTGGAAGCTGTAGGTGACTTTTGGAAATGGGCTCCTGCTGAAGGAACAGGTAGATTCATTCCTGTCATTAGTTCCAGGGTCCTATAGGGTTAGTTTGGTTTAGGTTCCTGTGTTTGAACTCGCCTACATTTGAGGCCTGTTCATACTGGTAGTCAGTCAGGATTAGAGTTAGGGTCTCCTTTAGGAGGTGTCCATCTTCCTTCTTTAGTTTCCAGGCCTAATCTCATTTCCCTCCTATGCTCTGTGTGGTTTTTCTCCCACACCTGAGCGTGACAGTATGTGCATAAGCTTGCCAAGCTCCAAAGCCACCACCAAGTTGCGGCCGTTATCAGACACAACCATGCCTGGCTGTAGGTTGAGTGGCGAGAGCCACAGCTCAGCCTGGTCCCTTATACCCTGCCATAGCTCTGTGGTGGTGTGTTGTTTGTCACCTAAGCAAATAAGTTTCACCACAGCCTGTTGCCGCTTCTCCACTGCTGTGCTACACTGCTTTCAGCTACTGACTGATGGCTGGTTGGTGCTGCAAGATGAGAATTCTGAAGTGGAGGAGGAGAAGGAGGGGTTGCAGCGGAAATCCTGATGGCGGAAATCCTGATCGAAGTAGGGCCCGGAATCCTTTGTGTCGGTAGCACCTGTGCCATCCCAGGGTGCGACTCGCTCCCAGCCTCCACAACGTTCGTCAGGGAAATGTAGCGTCCCTGGCCAAAAGCACTTGTCCATGTGTCAGTCGTTAAGTGGACCTTCCCAGTAACTGCGTTGGTCAGGGCACTGGTTATGTAACGGGACACATGCTAGTGTAAGGCGGGACGGCACACTGGCAAAAATAGCGGTGGCTAGGTACTGAGTAACGAGGGACAGCCGCCATCAGACTGCGAAAAGCCTCAGTGTCCAAAAGCCTAAAGGGCAATATTTCCAGCGCCAGCAATTTGCAAAGAAGTGCATTTACTGCTATGGCCTGTGGGTGGGTGTTAGGGTATTTGCGCTTTTGTTCAAAGGTCTGGGGTATGGGACACAGAAGTGGATGTGCTCGCTGATGGTGCTTGCGAGGGTCCAGGTGCAGGGCGGGAGGCATCTGGGCCTGCGTCTTGGCTAGCACGTAACACAGGGAAGAGGAGGCAGTGGTGTGACCCACAGACACCGATTGTGGATCCAGGCATTTGGCCCACCTATTAAGGTGCTTTGCTACCATGAGGATCATGCTGGTGGTGGTCAGGTTGCTAGTGTTCATGCCCCTGCTCATTTTGGTACGGCACAGGTTGCAAATGACAATTATTTTATCATCGACACTTGTTGGTGTGCCCTGTCTTCTCCCCCTCTGTACTGCTGTCCTCACTCAGCTTGCCTCCTTCTCATGTTGGGCCAGTGATTTCATTGTCCACCACCTCCTCTTCCACTTCTTTACTCTGTTCCTTCTCCTGACAAGTGGACCTTCAGTGCTGCTGACGCTCAAAAACATTTGGGGTGAGGGTCTGCTGCTGATCTGACCATCTAAAACATTAGGGGCGAATGCCTGCTGCTGATCTGACTGTGTAAAACATTAGGGGTGAGGGTATGCTGCTACTTGTGCTTTATGTAGAAGTAAATATATGTTTCCTAACAATATTTCCTCTAAAATCAATGTTATATTTGGTTTTGTAGGGTATTCTTGTCATTCCGTAAAAGTGGCATAATACTTGGACAACATCGTTAATAGCAGCAACTTCGGTGTCAAAGATGCATCCAGACATCCTCCCCATGCTGTTCCCAAACCATTTCAGTGGTGTTTCCACCATTTTCTCACCTTTTCCTATGAACCAGACACCCTCCCCTCTTCAGAGCAGGGGGTGCCTGGGGTTCTCCCATTGACTTCCATTATACTCGGGTGCTCGGCCGAGCACTCGAGCACCACCTAGTGTTCGGCCAGAGCACCCGAGCATTGCGGTGCTCGATCAACACTAATAGATAGATAGATAGATAGATAGATAGATAGATAGATAGACAATGGTAGTGAGGCCATTTGGCCCCAGGACCGAGGTGCAACTGTAGACTCTATACCCTTATAGATTTTTACCTAAGAAGCCTGCTCATGTCAGTACTAATTTTGAGCGAAGCTTCGTGGTAACAAATTGATATACCCTGAATGGTAATAAATACTTTTTAAAAAATCATACTTACCACTGTTACCTTCCGTTATAGTGCGAAGAGCCAGCTGCCACCATCTTGATTGAAGATCCCATGCAAAATCCCATATGCGGCAATGTATGATGTCACCACACCAGCAGACGTGATTGCGTCATCACAGGCTGCGCAAGATTTCATTATGGATCTACAACCAAGATGGCAGCGGCCAGCTGTTTGTGATCAAATGTGTGAGGATAAGTATGATAAATAATTATAATTTTATAAATCTTTTTTTTTTTTTTACATTTTACACTGTAATAATGCTGTCAGATGCCTCAATCAGTTCTGAACATGGCATCTGAGGGGTATAATGATGGGGAACTGCGCAATCACCGCTCCGTGTCATTGCACCCACTACTTACAAAGAAATTCATTTTATGATGTAGCAGTTTGTCACAAAGCAAATTTTTTTGAAAAAATTCGATGAAGCAGCTTAATTGAATTTTTCAATACTTCACTCATCACTAGTCTGACTCCACAAACTGCAGGTATAACCAGTGACAGGCCCCCAAAATTCTTGTTGTGATTCTGCTGGGAAAACTGTTTCAAAATCAGTGCAAAGCAGTAAAAAAGAATGTCTGTTTTCTCCTGCAAACTGTGCAGCACATCTCTATGGGTTGTGTTTGATATTGTACTTCAACTCCATTGAAGCAAATGGGGCTGAAGCAGTGGCGTAGCTATAGTGGGTGTAGAGGTAGAAGTTGCTACCGGGCCCAGGAGACTGAGGGGTCCAAAGACCCTTGTGCCACATAAGAAGACACTGGTATTATAGAAAGTGCATGCTGGCCAAGTTACACCTCTGGCTGGAGGAAAGGGGTTTGGTCATTAAATTGGCAGCCACCCCAGGGTGTTGCCGTTTCAGTTTTTGCCCTAGGCAGCACAAAGGCTATGTGCTTCCCTGCCCCTGGTCATAAAGCACTGAGGGAAGGGGGGGCCCTAGCTGAACTTTGGCACCAGGGTCCATGAACCTTTAGCTACATCCCTGGGCTGAGTTGCAGTACTACGTTAACTATGTGTATCTGTACAACCCATTTTACAGAAGTGATCTTATGCAGCTCATATCACAAACTGCACTTATCTCAGATTAGTAACAGAATTGTCTATTTTCCTGCTTATTTCTATAAAACACTGGACGATAATTTAAGATACATTTTTAACTTTTAGCATAGACATTAACCAATAGCAAGGCTCAGATATTTCCTTGTGATGGTAAGGCCCCAGTTAAAAAAACGTAGAGAAGCCCTGCTCTATATAATGTTCATCTGTATCTTTAAAAACAAGAATATAAATTATAGTCTATCTGTCGTAAAACCCCATCAGCCGCCTCACCCGTGCTGAATTTAAGTCCTGGCATGTCAATGCTGTGGATGTACTTCAGCAGCTGATTAATTATTTCGCAGGCAGTCAGTTTAATAGATCTCCAGTGGTGAATTTAGATGTTTAATTTAATATTCATAGAAGGGCAAGGAGGAGTCAGAAATATCAGCAGGTTATTAATTAAGGAATAATCAGAGGGAAGGAAAACAGTGCTTGTTTGACGAGGTATACGTATGGATCGTGGTGCTAGGAAAAATAAGCAATATTAGAACGCCATAGGTGCTGTATAAGAGTGTATGCACTAAACTGCTAAGGGTAATTAATATTTGTTATATCACTATGCATTGCTTTCATAGAAGATAGTATAGTGAAGGACGTTTCAGATAAAAAAGCAAAAATAAAATGAAACTGATGTTCAGTAAATAAAATAAATAAATATAATAAAATAAGTAAATTAATAAAATAATGTTACATACAGTACAGACCAAAAGTTTGGACACACCTTTTCATTCAAAGAGTTTTCTGTATTTTCATGACTATGAAAATTGTAGATTCACACTCAAGGCATCAAAACTATGAATTAACACATGTGGAATTATATACTTAACAAAAAAGTGTGAAACAACTGAAAATATGTCTTATATTCTAGGTTCTCCAAAGTAGCCACCTTTTGCTTTGATTACTGCTTTGCACACTCTTGGCATTCTCTTGATGAGCTTCAAGAGGTAGTCACCTGAAATGGTATTCCAACAGTCTTGAAGGAGTTCCCAGAGATGCTTAGCACTTGTTGGCCCTTTTGCCTTCACTCTGCGGTCCAGCTCACCCCAAACCATCTCGATTGGGTTCAGGTCTGGTGACTATGGAGGCCAGGTCATCTGGCATAGCACCCCGTCACTCTCTTTCTTGGTCAAATAGCCCTTACACAGCCTGGAGGTGTGTTTGGAGTCATTGTCCTTTTGATAAATAAATGATGGTCCAACTAAACGCAAACCGGATGGAATAGCATGCAGCTGCAAGATGCTGTGGTAGCCATGCTGGTTCAGTATGCCTTCAATTTTGAATAAATCCCCAACAGTGTCACCAGCAAAGCACCCCCACACCATCACACCTCCATGCTTCACGGTGGGAACCAGGCATGTAGAGTCCATCCGTTCACCTTTTCTGCGTCGCACAAAGACACGGTGGTTGGAACCAAAGATCTCAAATTTGGACTCATCAGACCAAAGCACAGATTTCCACTGGTCTAATGTCCATTCCCTGTGTTCTTTAGCCAAAACAGGTCTCTTCTGCTTGTTGCCTGTCCTTAGCAGTGCTTTCCTAGCAGCTATTTTACCATGAAGGCCTGCTGCACACAGTCTCCTCTTAACAGTTGTTGTAGAGATGTGTCTGTTGCTAGAACTCTGTGTGACATTGACCTGGTCTCTAATCTGAGCTGCTGTTAACCTGCGATTTCTGAGGCTGGTTACTCGGATGAACTTATCCTCTGCAGCAGAGGTGACTCTTGGTCTTCCTTTCCTGGGGCGGTCCTCATGTGAGCCAGTTTCTTTGTAGCGCTTGATGGTTTTGCGACTGCACTTGGGGACACTTTCAAAGTTTTCCCAATTTTTCGGACTGACTGACCTTCATTTCTTAAAGTAATGATGGCCACAGTCTATTCAGTAGGACTATCAGCTGTGTATCCACCTGACTTTTGCCCAACACAACTCATGGTCCCAACCCCATTTATAAGGCAAGAAATCTCACTTATTAAACCTGACAGGGCACACCTGTGAAGTGAAAACCATTTCAGGTGACTACCTCTTGAAGCTCACCAAGAGAATGCCAAGAGTGTGCAAAGCAGTAATCAAAGCAAAAGATGTCTACTTTGAAGAACCTAGAATATAAGACATATTTTCAGTTGTTTCACACTTTTTTGTTAAGTATATAATTCCACATGTGTTAATTCATAGTTGTGATGCCTTCAGTGTGAATCTACAATTTTCATAGTCATGACAATACAGAAAACTCTTTGAATGAGAAGGTGTGTCCAAACTTTTGGTCTGTACTGTATAATATACTACATCATCATAAACATGTTTACCTGACAATTCTTGCTGTGAGCTATTTTCCTGTTCAAACACTAAGGGGGCGTTTATCAATTCCGACATCTTGTTCGCCCGTCTTGGGTAATTTAGCCCTATCTTTATCATATGTTCCATGTGATGTTCAAGATTTCGATTTTGTAAGTATAATAAAGAAGAATGAACTATTTTACGTGTGGGTCTGTCCTATGTTGATACTCTCTTGAAGGCATGAAGAAGCGGGGGGCGTGAAGAAGCGTACCTACTACCGCTCGTTGGTTCACAGACTAAGAGGCCGCAAAGGAGGAAGAATAAGGAGGAGATTGGAGGAAGCAGCATAAAAAGAACCAGTGATTTTTCGTGTTACCCCTTAGCTTTCCATTATTGCAGCGCGGACCCCAACCTCTTTTTATACATTTTGGACTGAACGTGATGACTGCAGCTAAAGTCAGCACGCAATCTAATACACAAAACTTTTGTATAGATGTGTGTTATGGTATGGGGCGGCAATGGTGAAGGAAATAGGGTAAGTGGCTATTTTAGTCTTTCAAGCTTCTTTTAAAAAATGCAGCATGTTGTAACTCTGGTGTTTATTTAAGGTCTTTTTATATCTCTTTCTTTATAAAGTAAATACTGCAAGAAATAAACAAAGTTCACACAACCACTTAGGAAAAAGCTCCACAGAAAATGCCACAAAACCAGGTAGAGGGGCAGGTGCCTTAGAAACCACATGAACATGTTCTGGCTTTTTAATGAGAAAACATGCTGTTTTTAAAATATATTTTTATAAGGGTTAAAGAGGACCTCTCCCCTCTCCTGACATGCCTGTATTAATATCTTTATGCATTCCCCATGTAATAACAATTCTGGAACATCTATTCTTATGTCTCTATGTTGTGCCATTCCTTTATTATTTCTACTAGAAGTTATGAATGAATTGCTAGCAGTCTGCAGTAAGGGTACAGAGGGGAGGTAATTCCCTGAGACCACATTTTTCTACATATACCCCCACCACTATTGTATTATGTAGATAATGCCATGTATGCTGTACTGATTAAAATAAATAACCTATGCTCTTAATTGACCAGGAGTAATCAATTCACCTCGTTTTTTTTTAACTGCTTTGTTACATTGTGCTGTCTCTTTTATCACAGTCACGGAGGGCTGGCAAGTTGATATATTTACGATAGTTTAATCTCACAGTTATATTTGCAGATATGACTACCTGGGAGTAATTTCATTTTATTTCAGCTGCGGGATAAATCATATTACGATTATTAATTAACAGTAAATCATTTGAATGGAGCTCTTTGAGCTTTAAGGTTCCCTTAGTTTCCTTTTGTGGTCCATTAATTTCATGATGTTTATTAATGACTTGAAAATTAGGCATAATAATCACATTACATTTGCTGATTTTACAAAAAGTACAGTAGTTAATCCTTGTGGTAAAATAGACTGTACTGCCAAAGTCACCGGTAAGTCCTACAAAGAATGTTCTCTGGTAGTTAATTCATTGAGAATATGTTCTTCACAGCATTCCATTAGAACATAACGTTTCTTCTTTTAGTTAATAATTTATATACTGATCAGTAATGTTTCACTGGAACTTCATTCTTAGGAGATCATGCACAAGGAGGATTTATGAATCTATTTGGAATGGAACATGATTCCATTGGAGTGAATGAGGTCTCTTCTGTACCTCCATATGATTCTGATTTCATTTTTTTTCCTGTTGGATTCTATATGAACCAAACATTCCTACCAGAACCAATTGGACTCCACATGTACAGAGGTTTTCTCAAACACACATCCATATCTATGGAGCCAGATGGATCCCACGTGATAGTCAGGGGCGGATTGGGAACCTAAAGTGTCCCTGGAAAACAAATACCTAAAAGTGGCCCCATGTTGTAGGAGGTTCTAAATTAACAGGAGACGGGGCAACAAAAGTAGGGGGGGTCAGCAATATCATAGTGCAAAATACCACACACCACAGTGCCGCACAATATATTGCCACAAAAGCTGTCCTTCTGAGTTGGCCATCAATAGAGGCCATTTTCTCTCCTCCTCTTCCAGTTGTCTCTGACTAAGGTATGGAGCAGCGTACTTAAGAGGTGAGATGCCTAACATAGTTGAATTAAGGAGGGCATGCCACTGGCTGGGTATATGCATACCTGATTCTCACAGAGTTAATTACCACTGATCCCTTATTATGTGCAGAGATGGGGGCTTGGGTGACCCTCTGTGTATCAGCCTACAGTGAAATTTCCCTCTAAGATCTATGGCCAATCCCCCCCTGGTGCCAGTCCACAGAGACTTTGTGGTTCCATAGTAAGGTGCAGTGCAGCCTTCATACACTGCCATATAAACTCTGCTAGTCTGTTGCATTTATGAGTCCTTATGAATACTGTAACAAAAATATGTCTTCATATGACATCACCATGGTGGCCAGCATGATGATGTCATCATGCACCACGCTAGATTTCATGCGGGGTCTTCAATCAAAGTGACCGCAGCAGACTCTGTGATCAAATGGATAAGGCGAGTATTTTTTATTTTTTTTTAACAGATTAACCCATGACAGCCCTCAATGGTCATTTCAGATGCCGTGATCAGCGATGAGATCACAAAGAAATGAGCTTTGTGACAAAATAATTTGTCATGAAGCAAATATTTTTTTGTGAAATTCGGCAAAGCAATCAAATCAAATTTTTGAGAACTAAGCATGGAAAACTTTGAACTACTCATGCAAATGAACCATTTGTGTTGTGCAGATGTAAAATATGATGTCCATAGCCTGGTATTTTCCCATACTGTACACTCCTGTGCCTCTGTATAATATTGTTGGACATCTTTTTTCACAGATCTCATGAGAATTTACAAAAAACAAAATATTAATGTTCCATCACACAAGATGACACATTCATTCTAAGAGAGAACAGAATGCCCACCAGAGTCATTGTATGCCACTCGTAGAATACAACCACACAGCATGGTCGTAATGCGGTTAGAAACCTCAGGATCTCATTTCCCAACAGAAATCAATGGGAAAATAGGTTTCTGATAACTTCACTAACATTTCCTGGTGCTTGTGGCTGCTGACCTCATGAATGATACAATTGAACAGCCACTTGCTGTATATGTTTAACATATTTTACCACATGTATCCCTACTTGAAGTTCATCAGAATGCTAAAGAACCCTGAACATTTACAACAATTCAAACAACAGTACATAAACAATAACTGACAAAAAAACATACCCTAAATGCAGGATTATACATGTGGTAACTGCATGAGGTGAGCCACATACGTTCCATAACCGCATCATGATCGCACCATGTGATTGTAACCCTTAGGCGCTGTTCACATTACCTTTGAGAATACTGTTGGAGCTAAATGTCAGTAGTATCTCCTGATGTATAAATCTGGTGGCATACTCTGACATTTGCTACTATATAGGCATATGTTGGCTATAGGCTGTTATTGTAGACTGAGTTGTATATGTTTTTACACAGAGTGTGTCTGTATGGAATGGTCCAGTTGACTGCATTACTACATTCATCCAAAAATTGTTTTCTGACATATACCAGCCCTCTGAATGCCAAAGAGATGCTCTTCAAGAAAATCATACATGTATTTGGTGTAGCTAGAACCAAGTATATAAGATACTGTTCACACCAGGAACACAAGATGTTTTTACACTAGCCATTGCAGATAGTATGGATCTGTTGTGATTCATTTCATAACTAATCCCAATGAAACTTGATGGATGCCATTGACTTATTAAAGGCCCAACCAGTTTGATTATTAATCTACTGAATAGAGCAGCATGCAATGTTATCCTGATCTTTAACTAGCAGCGTACACAAGATGGAATATAACTAAAAGAGGCACAAATCATGATTCATTTCTTATATTTCTACTAAAAAGCATGGGTGTATGTATCATGAAGGCAAACCAATTATTATTATTATTATTATTATTATTTATTAAAGCGCCATTCATTCCACAGCTCTGTACATATTAACCCCTTCACTCCCGGAGTTTTTTTCGTTTTTGTGTTTTCGTTTTGCGCTCCTTGCTTTCATACTGCCATAACTTTTTTATTTTTCTGTTCACATAGCTGTATGAGGGCTTGTTTTTTGCGGGACAAGTTGTACTTTCAAACGCCACCATTTAATATTGCATATGATGTAGTGGGAAGCGGGAAAGAAAATTCTAAATTGGGTGAAATTGCAAAAAAAGCACAATTCCGCTACAGTTTTCCTGTTTTTTTATTTACGGCGTTCTATGTTCATTAAAACTGACCAGTTAATTTCATTCTACTGGTCAGTACGAATCCGGCGATATCTAATATGTATAGTTTTTCCTGCGTTTTGATAGTAATAAAATAATTATAAAGTTGGCCTTTTTCATTTTTTTTGGTCAAATCTTGACCCCTATAACTTTTTGGTATTTATGTGTACGGAGCTGTATGGGGGCTCATTTTTTGCGGGGCGATATGAAGTTTTTATTGATACCATTCTGGGGTGTGTATGACTTTTTGATCACTTTTTATTTAATTTTTTTTAGAAAAAAAAGCGACAAAAAACTGCGAATCGCCATTTGGACTCTTTTTTCCGCCACACAATTCGCAGCATTGGAATTTTTTTTTATATTTTAAAAGTACGGGCGTTTTCGGTCACGGTGATACCCATGATGTCTATATTTATTGTTATTTAGGTATTTATTTTTTAATTATATGGAAAGGGGTGATTTGAACTTTTATATATTTTTTATTTTTTATATATTTTTTAACATTTTTTTTAACATTTTTTATGATTATTTTTTAGCTCAAATATGGGCTAATATATTGTGTTTTTTTTTCTTTATGAGCAATCAGGGATTTACTAGATGGAGATAAATCCAAAAATTGCTCATTTCTTATCCTGGCCTGCCATCTAGTGGCCAGAATAAGAATTGCAGTTTGAAAACTGTAATCCTCACCAGCGAGGATTACAGTTTTCATATGGTGTACAGACGGCATCAGAAGGGCCAAGAAGACGCCGCCGATGGCGGTAAGTAGCGGCAAGTCTCTGCTGTTAGAAATATATACAGCGCTGGTCGGGAAGGGGTTAAAAGGGGTGCACATACATAATCCAGACAATTGCACTAAGCATGAAACAAGACAAGTTACAAACTGGTACAGAAGGAGAGAGGGCCCTGCCCGCGAGGGCTTACAATCTATGCGGTATGGGAGAAGGACACAGTAGGTGAGGGTAGAGCTGGTCATGGCGGTGTAGCAGCAGCAGGGTCACTGGTTGTAGGCTTGTCTGAAGAGGTGGGTTTTCAGGTTTCTTTTGAAGGATTCCACTGTAGGTGAGAGTCTGATATTTTGGGGTAGAGAGTTCCAGAGTATGGGGGCTGCGCGGGAGAAATCCTGGAGGCGATTGTGGGAAGAGGTGATAAGAGGGGAGGAGAGAAGGAGGTCTTGTGAGGATCGGAGATTACGTGTGGGGATGTATCGGGTAAGTAGTTCTGAGATGTAGGGAGGGGAAAGGTTGTACGGCCTTGTATGTATTTGTTAGTATTTTGAACTGAATTCTCTGGGCAATGGGGAGCCAATGAAGAGATTGGCATAAAGGAGATGCAGAGGAGTAACAGGGTGAGAGATGGATCAGTTGGGCAGTAGAGTTGAGTATAGATTGGAGGGGGGCCAGAGTGCTAGATGGAAGGCCACAGAGGAGAATGTTGCAGTAGTCTAGGCGGGAGATGATGAGGGCATGTACTAGTACTTTCGCAGACTCATAGTTGAGGAAGGCACGGATGCAGGAGATATTTTTGAGTTGGAAGCCGCAGGTGGTGGAAAGGGCTTGGATGTGTGGTCTGAAGGAGAGATCAGAATCCAAGGTCACTCCAAGACAGCGGACTTGTTTGACTGGGGACAGTGTGCAGCCATTGATCGTTATAGATAGGTCTGTTGGAAGGGTTGTGCAAGATGGGGGAAAGATGATAAATTCTGTTTTATCCATGTTAGGTTTTAGAAAGCGAGAGGAAAAGAAAGAGGATATGGAAGATAAGCATTGTGGGACTCTGGATAGTAAGGTGGTGATGTCTGTACCAGAGAGGTAGATTTGTGTGTCGTCAGCATAAAAGTGATACTGAAAGCCATGGTACTATATGAGCTGTCCCATGCCGAAGGTGTAGATCGAGAAGAGCAGGGGTCCAAGGACAGAGCCTTGTGGGACACCAGCAGAGAGGGAATGAGAGGAGGAGGTGGTGAGAGAGTGGGAGATGCTAAATGTCCGGTCTGTGAGGTATGATGCGATCCATGAGAGGGCCAGGTCAGTGATGCCAAGAGATAAGAGAGTTTGTAGCAGAAGGGAGTGGTCGACGGTGTCAAAGGCAGAGGACACATCAAGGAGGAGGAGAACAGAGTAATGTTTTTTGGTTTTGGCTGCTAGCAGGTCGGTGGTGACTTTGATAAGGGAAGTTTCAGTTGAGTGGTGGGGTCGGAAGCCAGATTGTAGTTGGTCAAAGAGCAGGAGGAGAGGTGAGAGGACAGTTCAGAATGCACATGTTGCTCAAGTAGCTTTGAGGCATATGGAAAAAGTGATATGGGGCGATAGCTGGACAAAGAAGATGGGTCAAGTGAAGGCTTTTTAAGGATGGGTTTAATTGTAGCGTGTTTAAAACCAGAGGGGAAAACACCAGAGGTTAGGGATAGGTTGAAGAGATGAGTAAGGGCTGGGATGAACACTGTGGTGAGGTTAGAAATGAGGTGAGATGGGATTGGGTCAAGTGCCCAGGTGGTGAGATGGGATCTGGAGAGTAGGGTGGAAAGATATTCTTCTGTAATTGTGGAGAAGCAGGTTTTGGGAGAAGAGGACTGAGTAGTTGTGTAGAGGGGCTGTGGGGACTGTGCAATGAAGCCTTCTCTGATTTTGACGATCCTTTGTTTGAAGTATATGGCAAAGTCCTCTGCTGAGATGAGAGGTGAGGGTGGGGGCGCTGGGGGATGGAGAAAAGAGTTAAAAGTGCTGAAAAGTTGTTTGGGGTTGTGGGACAGAGAAGATATTAGAGATGAGAAATAAGCCTGTTTTGCATCAGCGAGTAAGGATTTGAAAATGTGGAGGGATTGCTTGTATGTGGTGAAGTGATCCTTAGAATGGGATTTCTTCCCTCGCCGCTCAGCAGCTCTGGAAGCTTGTCTAAGTTTCTTGGTCAGGTCGGTGTGCCAGGGTTGTCTGTTGATTTTCCGGGTTGTGTTGAGTGTGAGGGGGGCAACAGAGTCCAGAGCTTTGGTTATTGTGGTGTTATACAGAGTGGTGGCAGCATCGGGGTCTTGGAGGGAACGAATGTTGGAGAGAGGTGAAAGAGATTCAGAAAGCATGTGAAAGTCGAGATGTTTAAGGTTCGTACGGGGGTGTGCTAGTGTGTGGACCAGGGGAGCAGCAGAAGAGACCAGTGAAGAGAAGGTGAGTAGGTTGTGGTCAGATAGGGGGAGAGGCGAATTAGAAAGGTTAGCTAGGAAGAAGAGACTGGTAAAATAAGATCAAGAGTGTGACCATCTCTTTGGGTGGGAGCGGAAGACCACTGCGAGAGGCCAAGGGAGGAAGAGGGCACCAGAATTTTGGAGGTGGTCGAGTGGCAAGTGTCAATGGGGATGTTGAAGTCACCCATGATGATAGTGGGAATGTCGGCAGAAAGAAAGTGTAGGAGCCAGGTATTAAAGTGGTCGAGAAAGATGGTAGCTGGGCCTGGTGGCCGGTAGATGACAGCTACTTGCAGGTTGGAGGGAGAGTAGATGTGAACAGAGTGTACTTCAAATGAAGTGAGAGTTATGGAGGGTGGTGGTGGAGTTGTGCTGTAGGAGCAGTTGTCTGATAGGAGCAGACCAACTCCTCCACCATGTTTGCAGCCGGGGTGGGGGGTGTAGGTGAAATGAAATCCGCTATAAGAGAGCGCAGCAGGGGAGGCAGTATCGGAGGGTGTCAGCCATGTTTCTGTGAGACCCAGGAAGAAAAGTTTTTGTGAGATAAAGAGGTCATGGATGTAAGAGTTTGTTATTGACAGAGCGTACATTCCATAATGCTCCTGCAAGAGGGACCAAGGGAGCAGGGGTCAGAGGAATGGTTTTTAGGTTTAAGGGGTTGCAGAAATTTATAGGAGATTTGTAGTGAGAGGTAGAAATAATGGTGGGGATTTGTTGAGGGGGCCTGGGTTAGGAGAGATATCGCCAGCAATAAGGAGAAGCGGGGAAAGTGTTAGTAGGTGGGAGAAGGAGAAGGTGGCTGTGTGTGTTTGGGAAGGGAGTGTTTTATGCTGCTGAACAGGTTTGCACAAGAGGTCAGGTGAGTAGGTAAAATGCAGGCAGAGATGAATAGTTCCTTGCTGGGTGATTGAATGGAAGGGTATTTCAGTAGGGTTAGGGAAAGTGGAAAGAGCAAGATGAAAAATTGAATCATTGTATACATTGACTATTGCAGTAATTACCCTTTGGTTCCCTTCTAATATTACATTCTGGTATAATTCTGTATGTGCACTTAAAGAGTTGCACTTGAAAGATGTTGCATAGAAGGACCTAGGTCTGTAAAGGCCTAAGCACTTAGATTTATACCACTCTGTGAGCAATCAGGTGTGACCAAGTGGGGAGGGGGCTATATTTGGCCTAATCAAAGGAGGACCAGATACAGGGGTGAAATAGTCAATGTAAACAAATACTCCATAAATCCAGCAGGGAAAGAGACATTAAAGTTCAGTGAAGACATACCAGGGAATGAGAAGGAAAGATGAGATATGTGGATACTATCAGGTTCTGGGAAAGTTGGGTGCAGTTGGATTCAGTGAAGACATACCAGGGAATGAGAAGGAAAGATGAGATATGTGGATTCTATCAGGTTCTGGGAAAATTGGGTGCAGTTGGATTCAGTGAAGACATACCTAGAGAGGAGAGAAATGGGATGATGGTCAGTAGGCGGTGATGACAAAGTAGATTCCATATCCAAAATATTACATTCTGGTATAATTCTGTATGTGCACTTAAAGAGTTGCACTTGAAAGATGTTGCATGGAAAGACCAATCAACTGGTATGGGTTTTTGACCCAGTCTCATTCCTTTAGGGAGTGGAAACTTGTGCAGGACTCCTACCTCCAGAGGACCTGGCCTCAGTCATGGAAATGGCATAAAAGCAGAGCCATAAACCAGGCCATTCTGTTCTGGGTGGCAAAACCTGGCCACATAATGAAGGGTTTAGTTTCATATTTGCGATGGAGCCCATGCTTACTATACCATGGAAGACAATGTGATGATTCCATCATCATATTAGGGATTGTATTGATGAGGAAGTCACAACATGTTCCTGAGAATCTCATTGGTAAGGCTAAGAGCTTAAGCTTCCAGATGATTGAATCAGCATCCTTTGCAAAAAGAGTTGGGTATCGGATAGGAATAATCTAATTATCTAATTCTTAAGAAGAAGGCACCATGATTCAATAAGAAACAATCATTCAGACCACTGGACCATGTTTCATTTAACAAAGTGGGCTTAAAAACCTTAAAACTTACGATGATAAACAACCATGACTTTACTGTGCTATGTTCACAACTGCAACATATTACGGGTTAGTAGTCTCAGAGTTTATCAGCATTATGTAAAATTATAAGTAAAAAAGGACTGAAGTAGCACTGAAATAACACTTATATGTTGCATTTTGTGCTGTCCGTACACCACAAATTGATGTCTATGGCAGCTATGAGCTGGCATAGAATTCAGTTATAATTTATGCTATTTTTCTGGTGTAAATTATTCCAGATGTGTTGGGGTGTTGTGACCAAAGCCCTTTGGATAAGCTTACTCTTTGTTACTCACCAGCAGTGGCCCAGCTGCCAAAGTTTTGTGTGCCCCCTGCAGGCCATGGCCTGCGTGTCTCGGCAAAGGCCTCTCAGCCTGTCTCTAGGATGCATACGCTTCCTGGCTCTTAAAGTGCTTGTACTCTATTTTCCACCAGCAAGTGGTAAAGGTACGTTCCCCAGGTAGAAGATGCCTGAGCTTTAGGTTCCCAGCTTGAAAGTCTAACCAGTGAAGGTGTGCTGTTCTGAGCAGTTGCCGTGTACCAAACCACTGCCTGTAAACCAATTCTGACCTTCCATTGCCTGTCTTGACCTTAGTCTATTTATCGCATGTATGCTTTGTCTGCCCTGACCTTGGACCTGTATGCATGGACTATAACATCGGCCTGTTTCTGATGAGGCATGTTATGATGACAGGTTCCTTTTAAAGGATATGTGCCATCAGAAAATGACCTATTGTTCAAATCACGTTTTTATGTTTAACACATTTTTAAAGAATTGTTGATTATACAATTTTTTTATTTTCAATGTCAATGTCTATATAAAAAAAAAAAAAAAACATAAAATCCTGCAGCTTTGGCACTGGCCACTAAGGCTGCTTTCACTTTAGAGTTATTGCTGGATCCGGCAGGATTCAGCAATAACGCTTCCGTTACTGATAATACAACCGTGTGCATCTGTTATGAACGGATCCGGTTGTATTATCTTTAACATTGCTGGGACGGATCCATCATTAACTCCACTGAAAGTCAATGGAGGATGGATCCGGTTTCTATTGTATCACACAGAACGGATCCGTCCCCATTGACTTGCATTGGGGGTCATGCCGAATCCCTCTTGTTCCGGATCCCCAGGACGGAAAGCAAACCGCAGCATGTTGCAGTTTGCTCTCTGGTCTGGAGACGCAAATGAACTGAACGGAATGCATTTTGGAGCACTCCGTTCTCTTCAGTTCAGTTTTGTCCCCATTGACAATGAATGGGGACAAAACTGAAGCGTTTTTTCCGGTATTGAGCAACTTTGACGGAACTCAATACCGGAAAAAAAAGAACGCTAGTGTGAAAGTAGCCTAAGCCTAATAATAAGCACCACTTCTTGGTTTGTACAGATCACTTTACTCTAGTTATATATTATTCTAAACCTGTCTGTAATGATAAGGAGACATTACCTCCGTGTATAGATAACATAGGATCCACCATTCACAATGGGTGATTGTCAAAGCGTATCTATGCTTTCTGTATAATGACCTCTGCACAGGTCACAGAGCACGCCCAGAAAACTCTTCCATGGAAGTCAGTGTCTATGGCCCATGGGGCTTCTGTAAAGCAATTTTTTTAATGCTGTGTAAAGGCTGTTGAGAACAGCTCAGGCAAGATGGACGTCCCCCTAATCCTGTTCAGGAAATAGAATTAAAAAATTTCTAACCAGAAAATGAAAAAAAAATTAGAAAAAAGGAGATGTGTTGCTTTTTAACTGGCGGATAACATTTTTGGTGACACGATTCCTTTAAGCTCATACGGATAACATTCTAATTAGTGGTGAGTAAAGCAGACTCTTGCCACTTCAAATAATGCATTAACATTAGAGATGAGCGAGCACTAAAATGCTCGGGTGCTCATTATTCGAGTCGAACTTTCCCCGATGCTCGGGTGCTCGTTTCGAATAACGAACCCCATTGAAGTCAATGGGAGACTCGAGCATTTTTGCGGGGGACCAAGGCTCTGCCTAGGGAAGGCTGGGTGAAAACCTGGAAACCTCAGAAAATGATGGAAACACCACGGAAATGGACAGGAAACAGCAGAGGCAGCATGCATGGATGCCTCTGAGGCTGCCTAATCCCACCATTACCCCAAATTCTCAGGCAACAGCCTGGTGGTTACCCTCATGGCAATTGTGCTCACCCAGACCAAGAATGGCGAGGCAAATACCCATCACATGTTAGGGAAGCACCCAACTAGGTGCAACGAAGGTCCATCACCGCCTGCAGGTGACACCACTGCTCATGCTGGCACTGCAGCTGAAATCAAGTTTAGTATCTGTTCTTATCAGTTGCTGTGGCTGCTGGTGGTGTAGTGGTGAGCATAGCTACTTCCCAAGCAGTTGATTAAGGTTCAATTCCCGTCTATCGCAGGAGGCAATTCAAAATCAGTACAATATCTAATACGTCCCCCTACCCGGGAAAATTGTTTGGAGAGAGGGCCTGTAGGTGGGGGGGAAGGAGGTTTTGCTGGAAGAGCCAGAGGAGTGCCCCCTGGGCTAGCGTGTGTGGTGGTGACAACAGCCGGATGGAGTTAGAATGACGACGCAGGACCCCAACTTAAAAATTTAGCATCAACCGGTACAGTCGTAAATTATGAGATTGATCAAGTGTGGCATGACTTTTTAGATGGAGATTGCATGTGGTCACGTACTCCCTGGAACCCCATAGTCACCCCTTCTCTGATGTGCTAGCCCACAACATTCTCTGCCTCAATTCGCAAGACCTTTTGCTGTTTCCGTGTGCTGACAGTGGTGATTTACCAGTGTTGTCTGAGGAGGTGGTGGACAATGGCGAGACACAGGTGTCGGGGGGTGAGGTAGTTGTATGGGAAGCAAGTTACAGTGGGGACTCCTTGGGGGGGACTTTCTCATGATGGGACAGATTCAACTTGGGTGGATCAGGCACAGGAACAGATGAATTTTTTTTGGTGTTTATTTAACTTTTATTTAGCACAAATAACCACAGAGATATTTATCGTCATCCACAGAACCTCGTCCTCCTTGACATTGTGGACAAGGAATTTGCGGGTGGACCAGGAATTTGCTGAACCCTGTGAGCAGCATGTGTTTGGTCTTCTACTTGCTACCGTATCCAATGTTGGGCAATATAGATTCGCAAGTAATATTATTTTTCACACCTATCCCAAAAATAAAAATGTATGCAGTTTGCGCAAATAAAACTGGAAACTGGAATTGGAGAGAGGGCCTGTAGGTGGACCTCCGGAAAAATTGTTTGAATAGAGGGCCTGTAGGTGAACCTCTGGAAAAATTGTTTGAATAGAGGGCCTGTAGGGGGCCCTCCTGAAAAATTGTTTGAAGAGAGGGCCTGTAGGTGGACCTCTGGAAAAATTGTTTGAATAGAGGGCCTGTAGGGGGCCCTCCTGAAAAATTGTTTGAAGAGAGGGCCTGTAGGTGGACCTCTGGAAAAATTGTTTGAATAGAGGGCCTGTAGGGGGCCCTCCTGAAAAATTGTGCTAAAAGAGTGCCAGTTGGACCTCTAAAAAATGGCGTTTTTTGGGTCAGCGTTAGGCAAAGACGATATGGAGGAGGAGGAGGAGTAGGAGGAGGAGTAGAGAATAGGAATCGGATACATAAGTTATTTAAATCTTTAGCTGCTTTCCCCCGGAAAAGATTTGAATTCCGGTGAAATCCAGGCTTTGTTCATTTTAATAAGCGTCAGCCTGTCAGCGCTGTCAGTTGACAGGCGTGTACGCTTATCGGTGATGATGCCACCAGCTGCACTGAATACCCGCTCTGACAGCATGCTAGCGGCAGGGCAGGCCAGCACCTCCAAGGCGTACAGCGCCAGTTCAGGCCACGTGTCCAGCTTTGAAACCCAGTAGTTGTATGGAGCAGAGTGATCGGTCCGGACGTTGGTATGGTCAGCTAGGTACTCCCTCACCATCTTTCTGTACAGCTCCCCCCTACTCTGCCTAGACTGGGGACAGGTGACAGTGTCTTGCTGGGGTGACATAAAAGTGGCACAGGCCTTGGAGAGCGTTCCCCTGCCAGTGCTGGACAAGCTGCCTGCTCGCCTCCTCTCCCCCGCTACTTGGCCCACAGAACCATGCCCTCTGCCGCTAGCAGCGTCAGATGGGAAGCTTGTGCACCAGGGCCTGTTGATATCTATTCACTCTCATACTCCTTTCCTCTGCAGGGATGAGAGTGGAAAGGTTCTGCTTGTACCGTGGGTCCAGGAGAGTGAACACCCAGTAATCGGTGTTTGAAAAAATTCTTCTAACGCGAGGGTCACGGGATAGGCAGCCTAACATGAAGTCTGCCATGTGCGCCAGAGTCCCAACACGCAAGAATTCCCTCTCCTCACTGGCCTGACTCTCCATTTCCTCCTCCTTCTCCTCCTCCTCCTCCAAGTCCTCCTCTTCAGCCCATACACGCTCAAGAGTTAAGGACTGAGCACTGGTACCCTCTACTGTCTCGCCGACATTCTCCTCCTCTTCCCCCTCATCCTCATCCCCCTCCTCCGATACGCGCTGAGAAACAGACTGGAAGGTGCTCTGGCTATCAAGCGATGTATCTTCCTCCACCGTCTCATGTGACAAGCGCAAAGCATCCGACTTGATGCTGAGCAGTGAGTTTTTCAACAGGCAAAGCAGCGGGATGGTGAGGCTGATAATGGCGGCATCGCCGCTGACCATCTGTGTTGACTCCTCAAAGTTGCTCAACACCTGGCAGATATCAGACATCCACGTCCACTCCTCATTGTAGACTTGAGGAATCTGAGAGACCAGACTACCAGTTCTGGTGGAAGATGACATCTGGCAGTCTACAATCGCTCTGCGCATCTGGTAAACTCTGGATAACATGTTTAATGTGGAATTCCATCTCGTGGGCACGTCACACAACAGTCGGTGAGCGGGCAGTTGTAGGCGGCGCTGCGCTGCCCTGAGAGTGGCAGCATCTGAGGTGGACTTGCGAAAATGCGCACAGATGCGGCGCACCTTGGTGAGCAAATCAGACAGATTGGGGTATGTCTTGAGGAAAAGCTGAACTATTAGATTGAACACGTGGGCCAGGCAAGGCACATGTGTCAGTCTGCCGAGTTGCAGAGCTGCCACCAGGTTACGCCCGTTGTCACACACAACCATGCCTGGCTTGAGGTTCAGCGGTGCCAGCCACACATCGGTCTGCGCCGTGGCTCAGTACGTATGAGAGACCGTGACCGAGGTAGGCCCCGCAATCCTCGGTGTGGGCAGTACATGAGCGGCCCCAGGGTCATTCTTGGTCCCAGCCTCCACCAAGGTAACCCAATGTGCCATCAGTGAGATATATTGTCCCTGCCCGGCAGCACTTGTCCACGTGTCCGTGGTTAGGTGGACCTTCTCAGAAACAGCGTTGGTAAGGGCACGGATGATGTTTTCTGACACGAGCTGGTGTAGGGCTGGGACGGCACATCAGGAAAAATAGGCGGCTGGGGACTGAATACCGAGGGGCAGCCACCGCCATGAGATTGCGAAAAGCCACGGTCTCTACCAGCCTATAGGGCAGCATCTCCAGGCTAAGCAATTTGGAGATGTGGACGTTGAGGGCTTGGGCATGTGGGTGGATGGAACTGTATTTCCTCTTGCGCTCCAGCGTCTGCTGTAAAGACAGCTGAACGCTGTGCTGGGACACGTTGGTGGACACTGTGGAGAATCGTTGAGGCGAAGGTGTGGTTTTCAGGCGGGAGGCGCTCGTGCCAAGGTCCTGGGCAGGGGGTTTACTAGCAGAGGCAGCAAGAGACGCAGGGGGTTGACTAGCAGAGGCAGCGAGTGACACAGGGGAAGGAGCAGTGGTGTGACCCGCAGGAGGTGGTGAACGGCCTTGGTTCCATTGAAGTGGGGTGTTTAGCACTCATATGCCTGCGCATGCTGGTGGTGGGTAGGCTAGTAGTGGTGGCACCACTGCTGATCCTGGTGTGGCACAAGTTGCACACTACAGTCCGTCGGTCATCCTCACTTTCTTTAAAGAACCTCCAGACTTGTGAACATCTAGGCCTCGACATGGGAGCTTCACTACGTGAAACAGTTGCTGCTGATGCACCAGCTCTGGCCCTGCTTCTCCCTCTGGCCACACCACTGCCTCTGCCAACCTGTTCTGGTGCAGCACTCGCCTCTGCCTCAGAAGCAATGTCTTCACTCGGCATATCAACCCAGCTCGGGTCAGTCACCTCGTCATCCTCCGATTCCTCAGTCTGCTCCCCCCTCGGAATTCCTCCCCTTACAACAACTTCACCACTGTCTGACAACCGTGTCTCCTCATCGTCTGACACCTCTTTACAAACTTCTTCCACTAAGTCAACATTGTCATCATCATCATCATCACCCACAAACTGCGACAGTTGGAAAACTTGGGCATCGGGAACGAGGTCAGCAGCAACCTGAGAAGTGGTTTGTGACTCTGGGAAGGGTCCAGAAAACAGTTCCTGAGAGTATGCCGGATCGCATTCCAAATTTTCCTGGGAGGGGGCAGACTGGGGGGAAGGAGGTTGAGGTGGAGGAGCCATAGGAGTGCTCCCTTGGGTAACGTGGGTGGACTGCGTGGAAGACTGACTGGCGGACAAATTACTTGAAGCATTATCCGCAATCCACGAGATCAGCTGTTCGCACTGTTGTGGTTTCAACAGTCCTCTACCACGTGTCCCTGTAAGTTGAGACCTGAAGTTAGGGAGTGTAGCTCTGCGGCGTTCCACAGCTCCCTCATCAGCAGGTACTGTCTCACCCTGCCCAGGACCACGGCCTCTGCCCCCCTGCAGTAATTGAATGCCCTCGCCCACGCCCTCATCCTCGTCCTCGACCCTTAGCCCTGGGGTTCAACATTTTCTGTATATAAGTGTATTCTATAAAAAAAAAAAAAATGGGCCTGGTGTACTGAAACCCACAAACTTGTTCAGTCTGGTTTAATTTTGTGACGTACAGAAAGTGTCACCTGGACAGAATATACGGTTTGGAGCGAGTGTGCTGAACTGTGACACACAGAAAGGTTACACGCAGCTGTGTGAAATGGATTTGTATCTCTCAGCTAAAACAACCAAAAAATTTATTTTTTTTCTATCTTTTGTTTTAATATTTTTTTCTTTTAGTTTTGTTTTTTTGGGAACGTGACGTGCAGGAACTATCGGAGACCTAACTCACACCCTGTTAACGGTGGCTATTTAGACTGCGACCCAGACAAATGTCGCACAGAGATTTTTAGGATCAAGCTATATATACATGACAGGTAGCAGGTGACTTGGTTGTATTTTGTGACGTACAGAAAATGTCACCTGGACAGTATATACGGATTGGAAAGAGTGTGCTGAACTGTGACACACAGAGATTTTACACGCAGCTGTGTGAAATGGATTTGTATCACTGAGCTAAAACAACAAAAAAACTAATTTTTTTCTATATTTTTTTTGTATTTTTGTTTTTTTGGGAATGTGACGTACAGAAACTATCGTAGAGCTAACTGACACCCTACTGACGGTAGCAGACACTAGATACTAGACTGCAACCCAGACAAATGTCGCACAGAGATTTTTGGGATCAAGCCATACACGTGACAGGCAGCAAATGACTTGGTTGTATTCGGTGACATACAGAAAGTGTCACCAGGACAGAAAATAGTGAGTGTACTGAACTGTGACACACAGAATGGTTCCACACTGCTGTGTGCAATGGATTTGTACCACTGAGATATAACATAAAAAAGGGGGTTA
>ONZH01000307.1:0-98175 GCA_900303285.1 Rhinella marina
CCTCCTCCTCCTTCCTCCTTAACCGCCGTAGAATTGCTCCGTAAATAAGAAAAATGTATATGTTTATGGCTCACATCTTGGGCCTCCACAAAATGTTTAAGAGGTCTCACCTCTTGGGCCTCCACATAATTTTTAAGAGGTCCTCACCTCTTGGGCCTGCACAAAATGTTTAAGAGGTCTCACCTCTTGGGCCTCCAGCATAATTTTTAAGAGGTCTCACCTCTTGGGCCTCCACATAATTTTTAGAGGTCTCACCTCTTGGGCCTCCACATAATTTTTAAGAGGTCTCACCTCTTGGGCCTCCACAAAATGTTTAAGAGGTCTCACCTCTTGGGCCTCCACAATAATTTTAAGAGGTCTCACCTCTTGGGCCTGCCACAAAATGTTTAAGAGGTCTCACCTCTTGGGCCTCCACATAATTTTTAAGAGGTCTCACCTCTTGGGCCTCCACAAAAATGTTTAAGAGGTCTCACCTCTTGGGCCTCCACATAATTTTTAAGAGGTCTCACCTCTTGGGCCTCCACATAATTTTTAAGAGGTCTCACCTCTTGGGCCTCCACATAAATTTTTAAGAGGTCTCACCTCTTGGGCCTCCACAAAATGTTTAAGAGGTCTCACCTCTTGGGCCTCCACATAATTTTTAAGAGGTCTCAACCTCTTGGGCCTCCACATAATTTTAAGAGGTCTCACCTCTTGGGCCCTCCACAAAATCTTTAAGAGGTCTCACCTCTTGGGCCTCCACAAAATCTTTAAGAGGTCTCACCTTGGCCCATCTTAGGGCCCCTTGGCCCACAAAATCTTTAAGAGGTCTCACCTCTTGGGCCTCCACATTAATTTAAAGAGGTCTCACCTCTTGGGCCTCCACAAAATCTTTAAGAGGTCTCACCTCTTGGGCCTCCACAAAATCTTTAAGAGGTCTCACCTCTTGGGCCTCCACAAAATCTTTAAGAGGTCTCACCTCTTGGGCCTCCACAAAATCTTTAAGAGGTCTCACCTCTTGGGCCTCCCACAAATTTTAAGAGGTCTCACCTCTTGGGCCTCCACAAATTTAAGAGGTCTCACCTCTTGGGCCTCCACAAAATCTTTAAGAGGTCTCACCTCTTGGGCCTCCACAAAATCTTTAAGAGGTCTCACCTCTTGGGCCTCCACAAAATCTTTAAGAGGTCTCACCTCTTGGGCCTCCACAAAATCTTTAAGAGGTCTCACCTCTTGGGCCTCCACAAAATCTTTAAGAGGTCTCACCTCTTGGGCCTCCACAAAATCTTTAAGAGGTCTCACCTCTTGGGCCTCCACAAAAATCTTTAAGAGGTCTCACCTCTTGGGCCTCCACAAAATCTTTAAGAGGTCTCACCTCTTGGGCCTCCACAAAATCTTTAAGAGGTCTCACCTCTTGGGCCTCCACAAAATCTTTAAGAGGTCTCACCTCTTGGGCCTCCACAAAATCTTTAAGAAGGTCTCACCTCTTGGGCCTCCATAAAATCTTTAAGAGGTCTCACCTCTTGGGCCTCCACAAAATCTTTAGAGGTCTCACCTCTTGGGCCTCCACATAATTTTAAAGAGGTCTCACCTCTTGGGCCTCCACAAAATCTTTAAGAGGTCTCACCTCTTGGGCCTCCACAAAATCTTTAAGAGGTCTCACCTCTTGGGCCTCCACAAAATCTTTAAGAGGTCTCACCTCTTGGGCCTCCACAAAATCTTTAAGAGGTCTCACCTCTTGGGCCTCCACAAAATCTTTAAGAGGTCTCACCTCTTGGGCCTCCACAAAATCTTTAGAGGTCTCACCTCTTGGGCCTCCACATAATTTTAAGAGGTCTCACCTCTTGGGCCTCCACAAAATCTTTAAGAGGTCTCACCTCTTGGGCCTCCATAAAATCTTTAAGAGGTCTCACCTCTTGGGCCTCCACAAAATCTTTAGAGGTCTCACCTCTTGGGCCTCCACATAATTTTAAGAGGTCTCACCTCTTGGGCCTCCACAAAATCTTTAAGAGGTCTCACCTCTTGGGCCTCCACAAAATCTTTAAGAGGTCTCACCTCTTGGGCCTCCACAAAATCTTTAAGAGGTCTCACCTCTTGGGCCTCCACAAAATCTTTAGAGGTCTCACCTCTTGGGCCTCCACAAAATTTTAAAGAGGTCTCACCTCTTGGGCCTCCACAAAATCTTTAAGAGGTCTCACCTCTTGGGCCTCCACAAAATCTTTAAGAGGTCTCACCTCTTGGGCCTCCACAAAATCTTTAAGAGGTCTCACCTCTTGGGCCTCCACAAAAATCTTTAAGAGGTCTCACCTCTTGGGCCTCCATAAAATCTTTAAGAGGTCTCACCTCTTGGGCCTCCACAAAATCTTTGAGGTCTCACCTCTTGGGCCTCCACATAATTTTAAAGAGGTCTCACCTCTTGGGCCTCCACAAAATCTTTAAGAGGTCTCACCTCTTGGGCCTCCACAAAATCTTTAAGAGGTCTCACCTCTTGGGCCTCCACAAAATTCTTTAAGAGGTCTCACCTCTTGGGCCTCCACAAAATCTTTAAGAGGTCTCACCTCTTGGCCTCCACAAAATCTCTTTAAGAGGTCTCACCTCTTGGGCCTCCATAAAATCTTTAAGAGGTCTCACCTCTTGGGCCTCCACAAAATCTTTGAGGTCTCACTCTCTTTGGGCCTCCACATAATTTTTAAAGAGGTCTCACCTCTTGGGCCTCCACAAAATCTTTAAGAGGTCTCACCTCTTGGGCCTCCACAAAATCTTTAAAATCTTTAAGAGGTCTCACCTCTTGGGCCTCCACACAAAATCTTTGAGGTCTCACCTCTTGGGCCTCCACATAATTTTTAAAGAGGTCTCACCTCTTGGCCTCCACAAAAATCTTTAAGAGGTCTCACCACAAAATCTTTGGGCCTCCATAAAATCTTTAAAAGAGGTCTCACCTCTTGGGCCTCCACAAAATCTTTGAGGTCTCACCTCTTGGGCCTCCACATAATTTTAAAGAGGTCTCACCTCTTGGGCCTCCACAAAATCTTTAAGAGGTCTCACCTCTTGGGCCTCCACAAAATCTTTAAGAGGTCTCACCTCTTGGGCCTCCACAAAATCTTTAAGAGTCTCACCTCTTGGGCCTCCACAAAATCTTTAAGAGGTCTCACCTCTTGGGCCTCCATAAAATCTTTAAGAGGTCTCACCTCTTGGGCCTCCACAAAATCTTTGAGAGTCTCACTCTTGGGTCCCAATTTTAAGGTCACCTCTTGGGCCTCCACAAAATCTTTAAGAGGTCTCACCTCTTGGGCCTCCACAAATTTTAAGAGGTCTCACCTCTTGGGCCTCCATAAAATCTTTAAGAGGTCTCACCCTCTTGGGCCTCCACAAAATCTTAAGAGGTCTCACCTCTTGGGCCTCCACAAAATCTTTAAGAGGTCTCACCTCTTGGGCCTCCACAAAATCTTTTAAGAGGTCTCACCTCTTGGGCCTCCACAAATCTTTAAGAGGTCTCACCTCTTGGGCCTCCACAAAATCTTTAAGAGTCTCACCTCTTGGGCCTCCACAAAATCTTTAAGAGTTCTCACCTCTTGGGCCTCCATAAAATCTTTAAGAGGTCTCACCTCTTGGGCCTCCATAAAATCTTTAAGAGGTCTCACCTCTTGGGCCTCCACAAAATCTTTGAGGTCTCACCTCTTGGGCCTCCACATAATTTTAAAGAGGTCTCACCACTTGGGCCTCCACAAAATGTTTAAGAGGTCTCACCTCTTGGGCCTCCACATAATTTTAAAGAGGTCTCACCTCTTGGGCCTCCACAAAATCTTTAAGAGGTCTCACCTCTTGGGCCTCCACAAAATCTTTAAGAGGTCTCACCTCTTGGGCCTGCACAAAATCTTTAAGAGGTCTCACCTCTTGGGCCTCCACAAAATCTTTAAGAGGTCTCACCTCTTGGGCCTCCACAAAATTTTCCATGAGCCTCTGGCCAGCCCACGGCCTCTTCCTGCCTTTTGCGGTCCTACGCATCCCTCCACATCCCCACTGCTTTACCTGCTAGACATGACACTGGGCCAGGTCGGGTCACTGATATCTCTAGCGCCAACAATTTGGGCATTTTAAGGCTTCTGCATGTGTTTGAGTTGTTTTTACATTTTAAAGAAGACATGTCTGACCACATTTCACACACACACACAATGACAATTAGGGGTGGGGTCTATTTGCTTTCCCCCTTGCCTATGCCATCTGTGGTTGTCATAGGCAACGTGATTTTAAGGGGTGCAGAATTTCATCTTCTTTTTTGTCTAGTTTGGCTTGGGGTCCATGGCAATGTAGAGGAAAGAAGGTTTCCTTGTATGGTCTCACTTTACAGAGAGATTAGATTGTCTTTGGAGTGTATTGTTGAGAGGCTGTGATAGTGGCGTAATAGTGCGACTTGGGCGCGTTATATGCACCCAGACATGCTTCCCCTGCTGTCCCAGTTGCATTCCAGCAGTGTTGGCATCCTTTTCTGAGGTTTCAGGGTGGACTTGGTGACCTCCAAGTGGTCGAATTGAGATTTCCAAGTGGCGAGCATTTTTTTCCCATAGACTTTAATGGGATTCGATATTCGGTCGAATAGTCGAATTTCGCGGTCTATTCGAATCGAATTTCGAACTTTCGAATATTTCACTACTCGCTCATCTCTAGTTATAAACCAGTGGCGTAGCTATAGGGGTCGCAGCGGTTGCAGTTGCGACCGGGCCCCTCAGCCATATTCA
The DNA here is from genome assembly GCA_900303285.1 of Rhinella marina. NCBI lineage: Eukaryota > Metazoa > Chordata > Amphibia > Anura > Bufonidae > Rhinella > Rhinella marina. Next base: position 4,713 of record ONZH01000307.1, read on the forward strand.
GGACGGCGATACAGATGCCTGTGCTTCGGGGCAGGGGAGAGGCGTCTCCCTTCCCCATTCATCTGATAGGCTGCAGGCCTAATGCCTGCAGCCTATCAGAGGCTGCCTGAGCCGTACAGCACGGGACACGGGCCGGAAGAGGCCTGCATCGCATCGCTGATGGAGGTAAGTATAAGTGTTTATTTTTTTTTTATGATACAAAAGGACCGGAGCTCTTCTTAATGGGGGCACTGAGGGCATTTCTTATGGCACTGGGGGCATTTTTTTACTGGCACATGGGGGCACTGGCGGACACTGGGGGCCTTTCTTATTGGCACTGGGGCCTTTCTTATTGGCACATGGGGGCACTGGGGGCAATTTGTTTACTGGCACATGGGGGCACGGGGGGCATTTCTCTTACTGGCACATGGGACATTTTTTTACTGGCACTGGGGGCATTTCTTGGCACATGGGGGCACTGGGGGCATTTCTTGGCACATGGGGGCATTTCTTGGCACATGAGGGCACTGGGGGAACTTCTTACTGGCACATGGGGGCACTTGGGGCATTTCTTATTGGCACATGATTTGGGGGGGGCATCTATGGAAGTGGGACACTTTTTACTGGCACATTATTTGGGGGGGGATTTTGGGGGTACTTCTGGCACATTATTGGGGGCACTTCTTACTGACACATTATTGGGGCACTATAGGTGCTCTCCTTACTGGCACATTATTGGGGGGCATCTACTGAGGCCACAAAGAAGGGGCATTTTATACTGGGACACATTATGGCGGGTACTATGGGTGCATCTACGGGGGGCACTATTTAGGGGTATTTTTTACTGGCACATTATGGGGGCACATTAGCTCAACTGGGGGCATTAAAAGGGGTTTTTTTGCACTGGCACACATGAAGGGGCATTTTTGTACTGTCACATTATAAGGATAATTATTAATTCTGGGGTTCTCTGGGGAACATGATTACTAGTATGGGCACTATGGAAGCATTATTACTTCTGGGACACAGTGGGGACATTAGTACTGTTGGGGGCACTATTACTAACAAGTGCACTCTGGCAGAGAATTATTAGTTGGGACTTTGGGGGGCACTATTACTCTGGGGCACTATTACTGTGGGGGCACCCTGGCACAGTATCAGCACAGTTATTTCTGGGGGACGTTATGTTCACACTATTACTGTCAGGGACACTATTTGCTGGGCGCAGTTATTTTAGGACACTGTGTGCCAATAATTATTGAAGGGAACTATCTGTGTGGTACTAGTGGCACAGTACTGGGGGTTAGGATGATTTGTCCAGAAGACGGGAGGATAATGGAAAAGTAGTAAACTAAGATTTGTTTCTGTCAAACTGCAGAGATGAGAAATGGCTGAAAAATGGCGTCTGGTCTGAAAGGAGAAGATGAGGAAAGAGAAGATCTATATTAGAGGAGACGTCACTGGATGTAAGAGGTATGGGGCGCTGTATTAAGCTACATTCACACGAATGTTGTGTTTTGCAGTCTGCAAATGTTCCGTGTGGCATCCGTTTTTTTTTTTTCCAGAACCGCTGTAACAATGCCTATCCTTGTCCCCAAAACAGACAAAAATAGGACATGTTCTATTTTTTTTGCCGGGCTATGGAATGGACATATGGATGCAAATAACACACGATGTGCTGTCCGCATTTTTTGCTGACCCATTAAAGTGAATGTGTCCGCATCTGAGAGGCAAAATATGCAGATCGGAGGAAGCAAAAGCTCACTGTCATGTGAATGTAGCCTTACCCTGTATGTTCTGTAGTGATATATGTAATGTTAGGAGGGAAAAGGTGAGAATTTGGCATGGGGGGTTTCAATTTTTGACTTGGCCAACAGAAAAGCAAGGTGTACCAGCGCTGGGGGAAGGGCCCAAGCTTAACTCTTGCACCAGGGCCCATGAGCCTTTAGCTACACCCCTGGTTATAACATCGTTATAATGGAAAAAAACCTAATCCATAGGACGGAAATCAAAACGGACACCTTTAGAGGCATTCCGTTTTGATCTGTCATAATAAAAGTCCGTATTTTTCGCCCTATAAGACGCACCGGCCAATAAGACACACCTAGGTTTTAGTGTAGGAAAATAAGAAAAAAATATTTTTCATCAGATCCTCTTATCAGACTGCCCATAAATTTCAGGACATCACATCAGACCCCCATATCAGCCCTCCATGTCAGAACTTCATCAGCCCTCCATGTCTGCCCCCCACCAGACCTCAGATCAGCCCACTATGGCCCCATATCAGCCCACTGTGCCCCAATACCATCTCACTGTGCGCCCACCAGACCTCAGATCAGCAGAATGTGCCCCCATCAGACCTCAGGTCAGCAGAATGTGCCCCCATCAGACCTCAGATCAGCAGAATGTGCCCCCATCAGACCTCAGATCAGCAGAATGTGCCCCCATCAGACCTCAGATCAGCAGAATGTGCCCCCATCAGACCTCAGATCAGCAGAATGTGCCCCCATCAGACCTCAGATCAGCAAAATGTGCCCCCATCAGTCCTCAGAGCAACAGTATGTGCCCCCATCAGACCTCAGAGCAACAGTATGTGCCCCCAACAGACCTCAGATCAGCAGAATGTGCCCCCATCAGACCTCAGATTAGCATCTTGTGCCCCCTTCACACCTCAGATCAGCGTCTTGTGCCCCTATCAGACCTCAGATCAGCCCACCCAGCCACTTAAAGACCATACTTACCTGTCCTGCACTGCCGTTGCCCTCCGGTCCCGCGCTCCGTGCTCCACTCTCTTCCCTGCCAGCGCGCACTATGACGTGACGCTGCAGCGTCAGGTCACAGTGCGTGCCGGCAGCGAAGAGAGTGGAGCGCGGGACCGGAGGGCAGCGGCAGTGCAGGACAGGTAAGTATGGTCTTTAAGTGGCTGGGTGGGCTGATCTGAGGTCTGATGGGGGTCCCTACGTACAAGTGAGTGCTTCCTTATGGAAGCGCTCACTTGTATTCACCCTATAAGACACACAGCATTTTTCTCCCTACTTTTGGGGGGGAAAAGTGCGTCTTATAGGGCGAAAAATACGGTATATGGGCAAGCATAACGGATCCGTCTGGTTTCCTGTCGAACTTTGTTTTCCTGCAGCATAACGGAAACCAGACGGATCCGTTATGCTTGCCCATATACTTCTATTATGACGGATCAAAACGGATGTGAACGGTGATGTGAACGAGTTCTTACTGGAGAATAGAAAAAAAAAAAAACATAGAAGCCTATTTTTCAATATGGTGATGTTTGGAGGGCAGGCTTGAGCGAATCAACCTTCGTATTATAGATCCAGAGTTGATTTGTTTAAATACCTTGATTTTAATGTTGTTTTGGCTCAGAAGCCAAAGTTAATCTCCTCTAAAGTCGCACGAAACTTCGGTGAATTTCCTCTGTATTCATACCTGCGTATTAAGAACAATGTAAAACACCAATCTTGGCTTTGGTACTGGCTGGTACTTTGATACCAAAGCGAACTTCGGATTCTTATTTTTAATTGTTTTTAAATACGCAGATAGGAATACAGTAGTAATTCAACGAAGTCTCGCACAACTTTGGGCGGAAAAAACTTTGGTTCCACGGAGCCAATACATTTTAATGCTGTACGGAAACAGCATTAACATTGAAATACTTGAACATATCGACTTTGGATCTATGATCCAAAGGTCGATTCGCTTAATACTACTACAGAGTGTTACTCGTAGTGATCAAAGTTCCAAGACCCACTTTGATAGGGTCCTGGATGGTACATGAAGATCTCTGTATAATAACTGCTGCTGGATCTCATAGGACAGTCAGAATATTAGTACTGCAGTAGTCCCTTCAGTGACTGTCAGAACCATGAGAAGCCATGTACTTGAAGCAGGACTGCATTCGTGCATTCCATTAGCTTGTTTGCCACTGACCTCTCATCATCACCAAGAGCGGCCACACTGGTGCCGCGAGAGAGCCCATTGGAGGCATAAATAGTAAACAGTAGTGTTCAGTGATGAAAACAGGTTCTGCCTTGATACTAATAATGGCTATATCAAAGTTTGCAAGAGGACTGGAAAGTGCTTCCAGCCATAATGCATGATGTAGACCAACCCAGGTGTCATGATAGCTACCGTTGCTGTCAAGTTTTCCAGTTGTTTTTTTTTTTTTTAGTCTATATTTTTATGGAGTGCTTATCTTAACATAGATAAGTCTTGCAGCCGCTAAGAAGTAGTGGCCGGATGGTTCCCCTGCAGCGCAGTGAATAATTATTTTGTCTTCTCAGCCTCAAAAATATACATCAAAGATGTGCCAGATTTTGGTAGAAAATAAGACAGATTTCAGGTGCAGTCACAATAGTAAATATAGGTCATAATGATTTGTGGTCATTACTAGTACAGTTGGAAACCGCTATTTACTTTCAATGTAGATAAAGCCTGTACGCTATACCTTTCCTCTTATTATAGCTCATATCATCTTTCCCCTGGAAAATCAACCTGGGTAACCTCTTACTTATCTATTTGTATTGCTTAATCTGCTCTGCACCAACCAAAGAAATTAAAAAACAACAAATAAATGAAGCACAAGAAAAGGTAAAAAATATGAAAAATAGATGAGATGATTTGAAAAATGATTGTTTTTTGTTTGTCTGGTATCACTGTTTTTTGTCTTCTCTATTACAAGACATTTGTTGGATGTTCTCCGTGCCTTCTGAAGGTGTGCTCCAATTGCGCAACCATTGGACTTTGAAGAGATCTGAATAATGAGACTATGAAAAGACTATGAAAAGCTGTATGGTCCATTCAACAAATCTTGTAAAATGTTGAGCAAGACGTTTCTGTTGAGCATCGGTGGTGTCCATGTTGGTCACAGGTAGAGACCTTCCAGGATGGTACAGGCAGGCATATGCACATGAAGATCGCTGTACAGTAACTGCTGCTGGATCTCAAAGGACATTTACGACATGAATATTGGTTCTGCAGTAAGCCCTGCAGTGACCGCCTGGAACATTAAGAAGCCATGTACTGTACTTAAAGAAGGACTGCAGTCACACACTCCACTAGTTTGTTTCCCACTAACCATCATTGCCAAGAGCGCCTGCACTGCTGCTGTGGGAGAGCCCAATAGGGGCAAAAATGGCAATAGTGTTCATTGATGAAAGCAGGTTCTGCCTTGGTACTAATAATGGCAATATCAAAGTTTGCAACAGGACTGGAAAGCTGCATGGTGTGGAGACACACAGGACTAACCCCAGGCGCCATAGTGTGGGGCACTATTAGCTACCATTGCTGTTAAGTTTTCAAAGCATTTGCTTTCCCCTGCTAGTGTATATTTGTATGGAGTGCTTATCTTAACATAGATAAATCCTACAGCCACCACTAGAGGGAGCTAAGGAGCCGACTGGCTCACACTGAACGCAAGGAAATGTCAGTATGTAAAAAGCTCCCTCTAATGGTGACTTCAGGTGGCATCCAATATCAGTTAAAGTTATTATCCCACAAGCTATTACTATAAAATGACTAGGGGATTTTAAATTTAAAGGGTCGCACAATTTCCAATGTAATTTGTCAAAATATTGCAGATAATCATGAATGTTCCACACTAGCATACATGATTCTGTGCTGTCTGCCAGCTGTCCCAATGAAGGGCCCTCTACTGCCCCGGGGTGAGTAAACTCACCATCATCTGAGTCTATGAGCTGCCACTTCCACTTCCTCTGGCTGCTCCTGGCTACCTTCAATTCTATGCAGGAGCTGAACAGTATACAGATGAGTCAGATGAGTCCAGCACATGTGCAGATACAGGTAATTCTGTTGCTGGTACCTGCACATGTGCCTGATTTTTTCAATTTACTATTTACTGCCAGCGCAGAATAGAAGGAAACCAGGGGCAGCCAAATGAATGGCATTTTGACAAATTACATTGATAACTGACCTATGCCTTTAAATGTTATTGCAATATCAGTGCAATAAAAATATTGGGAAAGATTTATCAAACTGTATTAGTTGCCCATAGCAACCAATCAGCGTCCACCTTTCATTTTTCAAATTTTTGGAAAATGAAAGGTGGAATCTCATTAGTTGCTATGGGAAACTAAGACAGTTCTACTTTACACCTATTAGAAAAATCCCCCCCCCCCCCATTCCACTTTATGTGCCTTACATTTTTCTCTTCATCAGCGCCATTTACCATATGGGCTAACTTTTTAAAAAATATTTTAATAGTATGGGCATTTTTGCATGCGGCGATGCCCATAATGCTATTTATTTATTTTATTATTTTATTTTATTTTGGGGAATGGGGGTGATTTTAATTTTTAAGGTTTTTTATATTTTCAAAACTTTTTTTTATTAAGTCGCCCAAGTGAACCACAACTTACAATCATCAGATGTAAATTGCTCCATTAGTCTATATAGAAATATATATCACAGTTCAGTGCTGCCATCTAGTGGCCTAAACTGGGATATACTAACAATGAGCCTAGATGCCAAGTGCAGGCTGCGGCTTATTTATAGAACAGGGCGCTTTTCCCAATCTCCGCTGGGGGAAAACGCGCCTGAAGAGGAATCCCAGACTTCCGGTTTTTAACACTCTCAGATGCCGTGACTGAGGGGAACTCATTGCAGTGAGGGGAGGGAGCATGTGGTGTATACTGGGGCCATGAGAGTGAAGATCTGTGTGAGGAGCTTTATGGGGTGTAAATCTGTGAGTGAGGGCCAGAATCAACAGAATGTAACTGTGTTGTTAGCACATTATTACAAGATTTGGGGCCCCACTTTTGACTTTGCTCAGGTCCACATTTTGTCTAAAACAGGCCCTGGAACCAGTGTTATCCACCAAAGGTTACCAGCCTTCTTCATTGGCTTGGACTAGGCCACTATTCAAAGTGAAAACAGAGTGTGCCATCAGTTTTAACTATTGATGGGCTTACCGGTGGATTTCCAGGTTTGACAGGTTCGGCCGAACTTTGTGTCAAAGTTTGGTTCGGGTTCCAAACTTGACCCCGAAAACTGAATCCCATTGAAGTCAATGGGGACCTGAACTTTGGGGCCTAAAAATGGCTGTAAAAAAGTAATAGAAAGGGCTACAGGGCTGAAAAAAGCTCCAAAATGGGGGTAAGAGCAGGACAATTGCCCTGCAAACAAATATGGATTGGAAAATGAATTAAAATAACAAAATATATAAAAATAAAAAATAAAAATCTTGAACCAGGAGGCGGAGGTCCAAGTGGAGTAGGAAGTTGAGTTGGAAGTTGAGAAGGCTTTAGACGTGGCAGTGTTGTTGTGTTGTTGTGTTGTACCACATCCTCATTAGAGATGAGCGAGCATGCTTGTCCGAGCTTGGTGCTCGTTCGAGTATTACGGTACTCGTAAGTACTTGCTGCTTGGACGAGTATCTCGCCATGCTCGAGGAAATGGCAACTTCCGGATTGTGCATTTTTGGCGCCTATAAACTCAGCCAATCACAAGCCAGGAGACTCTTATATGTCGATAGCAGGGGTTGGTTGGCCTGATCAGGTGACACTGGTATATACTAGTGACTGCCCGCGGTGCTCGGCTCAGATGCTGTCTGGATGTCGTTAGGGATAGAGCTGCTGCGTTTCAGGGAGCGTGTTAGGGCCTGCATTTAGTTCTCTGTTAGGCAGGAGTGATCTTAAAAGAACCCAACAGCCCTTATAAGGGCTACAAGAAATTTTTTTTGGTCTCCTGGCTGGGCTGGCTGGCACTAGTAGTGCAGCTATCGCCATATATAACCCTTTTTTTTATTGTTATATCTCAGTGATACAAATCCATTTCATACAGCAGTGTGGAACCATTCTATGTGTCACAGTTCAGCTGTCCACTCAACACAATCCGTATTTTCTGTCCAGGTGACACATTCTGTACGTCACTTTATTAAAAAAGGTCTTTTGCTGTCACTGATACAGCTAGATTACAAAAATCTCTGTGCGACATTTGTCTGGGTTGCAGTCAAAATAGCCACCAGGGGCTGAGTTTGCTCTCTGATAGTTTCTGCACGTCACGTTAAAAAAAAAAACAAAATATAAAAATATATATATAAAAAAAATATATATAAAAAAATAGTTTTTTGTTGTTTTATCTGTGACACAGTGATACAAATCCATTTCACACAGCTGTGTGGAACCATTCTGTGTGTTCAGCTGTCCACTCAGCACAATTCGTATTTTCTGTCCAGGTGAGACATTCTGTACGTCACTTAATTAAAAAAAAAGGTCTTTTGCTCTCACTGATACAGCTAGATTACAAAAATCTCTGTGCGACATTTGTCTGCGTTGCAACTAAGCAGACCAAGTCTGCCTAATCTAATAGTTTCCGTGTAATTGCTCCATACTGCACGGTACGTAATAGCATACGTAATTTTGATCTAACTTATCCACCTATATATTTACTTGTTCAGATTGAACAAGTTTGCGGGTTTCAGTACAGCAGGCCCATTTATTTTATTTTTTTTTATATAATACACTTATATAAAGAAAATGTTGAACCCCAGGGCTAAGGGTCGAGGACGAGGGCGTGGGCGTGGGCATTCAATTACTGCAGGGGGCAGAGGCCGTGGTCCTGGGCAGGGTGAGACAGTACCTGCTGATGAAGGAGCAGGGGAACGCCGCAGAGCTACACTCCCTAGCTTCATGTCTCAACTTACAGGGACACGTGGTAGAGGACTGTTGAAACCACAACAGTGCGAACAGCTGATTTTGTGGATTGCGGACAATGCTTCAAGTAATTTGTCCACCAGTCAGTATTCTACGCAGTCCACCCACGTTACCCAAGGGAGCACTCCTCTGGCTCCTCAACCTCCTTCCCCCCAGTCTGCCCCCTCCCAGGAAAATTTGGAATGCTATCCGGCATACTCTCAGGAACTGTTTTCTGGACCCTTCCCAGAGTCACAAACCACTTCTCAGGTTGCTGCTGACCTTGTTCCCGATGACCAAGTTTTCCAACAATCGCAGACTGTTGGTGATGATGATGATGACAATGTTGACTTAGTAGAAGAAGTTTGTAAAGAGGTGTCGGGCGATGAGGAGACACGGTTGTCAGACAGTGGTGAAGTTGTTGTCAGGGAAGGAAGTCCGAGGGGGGAGCAGACTGAGGAATCGGAGGATGACGAGGTGACTGACCCAAGCTGGGTTGATAAGCCGAGTGAAGTGCTTCTGAGGCGGAGGCGAGTGCTGCACCAGAACAGGTTGGAAGAGGCAGTGTTGTGGCCAGAGGGAAAAGAAGGGCCAGAGCTGGTGCATCAGCAGCAACTGTTTCACGTAGTGAAGCTCCCGTGGCGAGGCCTAGATGTTCGCAAGTCTGAAGGTTCTTTAAAGAAAGTGAGGATGACCGACGGACTGTGGTGTGCAACCTGTGCCACACCAGGATCAGCAGGGGTGCCACCACTACTAGCCTAACCACCACCAGCATGCGCAGGCATATGAGTGCTAAACACCCCACTCAATGGAACCAAGGCCGTTCACCACCTCCTGCGGGTCACACCACTGCTCCTTCCCCTGTGTCACTCGCTGCCTCTGCTAGTCAACCCCCTGCCCAGTACCCTGGCACGAGCGCCTCCCGCCGGAAAACCACACCTTCGCCTCCACGATCCTCCACAGCGTCCACCAATGTGTCCCAGCGCAGCGTTCAGCTGTCTTTACAGAAGAGGAAATACAGTTCAACCCACCCACATGCCCAAGCCCTCAACGTCCACATCTCCAAATTGCTGAGCCTGGAGATGCTGCCCTATAGGCTGGTAGAGACCGAGGCCTTTCGCAATCTCATGGCGGTGGCTGCCCCTCGGTATTCGGTCCCCAGCCGCCACTATTTTTCCCGATGTGACGTCCCAGCCCTACACCAGCACGTGTCAGAGAACATCATCCGTGCCCTGACCAACGCTGTTTCTGAGAAGATCCACCTAACCACGGACACGTGGACAAGTGCTGCCGGGCAGGGACACTATATCTCACTGACGGCACATTGGGTTAACTTGGTGGAGGCTGGGACCGAGACTGACCCTGGGGCCGCTCATGTACTGCCCACATCGAAGATTGCTGGGCCTACCTCGGTCACGGTCTCTCAGACGTATTATACCTCCTCCTCCGACCCCTCCTCCTCCTCCACCGAATTACCATCCGTGGGCACGGTGCCTTCAGTTGGTAGCTCTAGGCGCAGCAGCAGTGCCGTGGGTAAGCGCCAGCAGGCGGTGCTCAAACTGCTGAGCTTAGGTGACAAAAGGCACACCGCCCAAGAGCTGTTACAGGGCATCACGGCGCAGAACGATGTGTGGCTGGCACCGCTGAACCTCAAGCCAGGCATGGTTGTGTGTGACAACGGGCGTAACCTGGTGGCGGCTCTGCAACTCGGCAGACTGACACATGTGCCATGCCTGGCCAACATGTTCAATCTAATAGTTCAGCGGTTCCTCAAGACATACCCCAATCTGTCTGATTTGCTCACCAAGGTGCGCAGCATCTGCATTTCCGCAAGTCCACCACAGATGCTGCCACTCTCAGGGCAGCGCAGCGTCGCCTACAACTGACCGCTCAACGACTGTTGTGCGACGTGCCCACGAGATGGAATTCCACATTAAACATGTTATCCAGAGTTTACCAGCAGCGCAGAGCGATTGTAGACTGCCAGATGTCAACTTCCACCAGAACTGGTTGTCAGGTCAGTCAGATTCCTCAAGTCTACAATGAGGAGTTGAGGAGTGGACGTGGATGTCTGACATCTGCCAGGTGTTGAGCAACTTTGAGGAGTCAACACAGATGGTCAGCGGCGATGCCGCCATTATCAGCCTCACCATCCCGCTGCTTTGCCTGTTGAAAAACTCACTGCTCAGCATCAAGTCGGATGCTTTGCGCTTGTCACAAGAGACGGTGGAGGAAGATACGACGCTTGATAGCCAGAGCACCCTCCGTTCTGTTTCTCAGCGCGTATCAGAGGAGAGGGATGAGGAGGAAGAGGAGGATAATGTCGGCAAGACAGAAGAGGGTACCAGTGCTCAGTCCTTCTTAACTCTTGAGCGTGTATGGGCTGAAGATGAGGAGGAGGAGGAAATGGAGAGTCAGGCCAGTGAGGAGAGGGAATTCTTGCGTGTTGGGATTTTGGCGCACATGGCAGACTTTATGTTAGGCTGCCTATGCCGTGACCCTCGTGTTAGAAGAATTTTTTCAAACACCGATTACTGGGTGTTCACTCTCCGGGACCCACGGTACAAGCAGAACCTTTCCACTCTCATCCCTGCAGAGGAAAGAAGTATGAGAGTGAATAGATATCAACAGGCCCTGGTGTACAAACTGAAACAATCCTTCCCATCTGACACCGCTAGCGGCAGAGGGCATGGTTCTGTGTGCCAAGTAGCGGGGGAGAGGAGGCGAGCAGGCAGCTTGTCCAGCACTGGCAGGGGAACGCTCTCCAAGGCCTTTGCCAGTTTTATGTCACCCCAGCAAGACACTGTTACCTGTCCCCAGTCTAGGCAGAGTACGGGGGAGCTGTACAGAAGGATGATGAGGGAATACCTAGCTGACCATACCAACATCCGGACCGATCACTCTGCTCCATACAACTACTGGGTTTCAAACCTGGACACGTGGCCTGAACTGGCGCTGTACGCCTTAGAGGTGCTGGCCTGCCCTGCCGCTAGCGTGCTGTCAGAGCGGGTATTCAGTGCAGCTGGTGGCGTCATCACCGATAAGCGTAAACGCCTGTCAACTGACAGCGCTGACAGGCTGACGCTTATTAAAATGAACAAAGCCTGGATTTCACCGGAATTCAAATCTCCTCCGGGGGAAAGCAGCTAAAGATTTACATTACTTATGTATCCGATTCCTCTTCTCTACTCCTCCTCCTCCTCCTCCTTGTCGTCTTTGCCTAACGCTGACCAAAAAAACGCCATTTTTGAGAGGTCCAACTGGCACTCTTTTACCACAATTTTTCAGGAGGGCCCCCTACAGGCCCTCTCTTCAAACAATTTTTCCAGAGGTCCACCTACAGGCCCTCTCTCCAAACAATTTTTCCGGGGGGCCACCTACAGGTCCTCTCTCCAAAAATTTTTCCGGACGGCCACCTACATGCCTTCTCCAAACAATTTTTCCGGAGGTCCACCTACAGGCCCTCTCTCCAAACAATTTTTCCGGAGGTCCACCTACAGGCCCTCTCTCCAAACAATTTTTCCGGAGGTCCACCTACAGGTCCTCTCTCCAAACAATTTTTCCGGAGGGCCACCTACAGGCCCTCTCTCCAAACAATTTTTCCGGAGGTCCACCTACAGGCCCTCTCTCCAAACAATTTTTTCCGGAGATCCACCTATAGGCCCTGTCTTTATACAAAAAATTTTTCCGCAGTGTCAACTACAGACAGTGTAAAACAATGTTTCAGGAGCGTCAGACAGTCCAAAACAACTTTTCAGGATGCGCAAGTACCGACATTTAAAAAAAAATTTTTTTTTGCTGAGGGTAGACTTTATGTACTCTGAAAAGAAAAAAATTTTTGGAGGCTCGACAAAAGCCATTTCACTGCATTCTCAGTCGGACAAAGTCATTGGTAGTTTAACCACCATGCTGTGTCAGGCTAAATTTTTGGGTGCTTCACCAGCTACCGCATACTAACTCAGTTACTCTGTTGTCACCGCCGCCATACAGGGCCACAAAAAATGTTTATGTGGTTCGCCTGCTCCCGCAGTGTCACTCGCTCACTCTGTTGTCACCAACATAGTGGTTTGCACTATAGCAACCCAACTCTGCACATTCCCCTTTTTATCTCCAAGTGATCTATACTGCACGTCACGTAATAAAATATGTTCTTTTGCTCTCAGTGATACAAATCCATTTCATAAAATCCTTTCTTTCTCTTTAACTGATCTATACTGAACGTCACTTTTAAAAATACGTCTTTTTCCTCTCTCTCCAAACTATTTTTCCGGATAGGTGCCATATACGGTATTAAACTGAGAAGAATGCATAGAACACCACCACACACGCTAGCCAAGGGGGTACTCCTCTGGCTCTTCCAGCTCAACCTCCTTCCCCCCAGCCGGCCCCCCACCTACAGGCCCTCTCTCCAAACAATTTACCCGGGTAGGGGACGTATTAGATATTGTACAGATTTTTTTTTTTGTTCTTCTTTTAATTGCCTCCTGCGATAGTGCGATATCGAACCCAGGTCAACTGCTTGGGAAGCCGCTATGCTCACCACTTTACCACCAACAGCCACAGCAACTGATAAGAACAGATACTAAACTTGATGTAAGCCAACATTTCGACAATCGATAACCCGAAACGGGTCCGCCGTTGAGCCCGGCGTTCGCCCATCCTGAACATTTCACATACTCTGACAGAGTCTGACCCTGGGGCCGCTCATGTACTGCCCACTTGGAGGATTGTGGGGCCTGCCTCGTTCACGGTTTGTCAGAATTACTATGCCACTTTCTCCAACCCCTCCTCCTCCACCTTTGAATTACCATCCGTGCTTCACCTCCTGCTACCTCAGTCTAACTCGGTCACTCTGTTGTCACCGCCATGCTGCGTCAGGCTAAATTTTTGGGTGGCTCACCTGCTACCTCATGTAACTTGGTCACTTGTTGGTGTCATCGCCATGCTGTGTCATCGTGTGGCTGGGGATAGGAGAGCAGTGCCAGCATGGGCATGGATGATGGACCTTCGTTGCACCTAGTTGGGTGCTTCCCTATATATTCCCACCATGCTAGCCATGGGTTGTACATTAACTAATAACAGGGAAAACAAAAAAAAAATTTTTACAGGAGGGTCAACCGCAGACACTCCAAAACAATTTTACATGAGGGAGTATCTCCCGGTCTGCCATCGTGTTCGGTCAGGCTGCCAGTAGGTACACCACCTCTGTCATCCGCAGAAGCGGCCACTATGAGGAAGGCCACGGCAAGAACATCCCCTTTTCAATTGAGAGCAAGTGTAGAATTGTAGGAGGATGACACTTTTCTTCCGCAGTGGATTCACCTTCCCCTTTATCATTGCCAGACAACAGTTGGTGAAAAAGTAATTAACAATGATGAAGAAAATGTAACGGTGCAGTGGACCGTCTGTGACGCAAAACTTATATATTCCCACCATGCCAGCCATGGGTTGTACATTAAAGGGTTATTCTCATTTTAAACAATGGGGGCATATCGCTAGGATATGCCCCCATTGTCTTATAGGTGCGGGTCCCACCGCTGGGACCCGCACCTATTTCCAGAACGGAGCCCCCGAACTGAATGAGGGCGCACTGCGCATGCGCAGCCGCCCTCCATTCATTTCTATGGGGCCGCCGAAAATAGCCGAGCGCTGGCTTGGCTACTTCCGTCGGCTCCATAGAAATGAATGGGAGCGCACCGCGCTTGCACGGCCCGGCTCCCATTAATTTCTATGAGCGGCGCGGGGAGCTGCGCCTGGTGGTGGCCGGACCCCCGGAAACCTGGGGTCCTCCAGGCTCAGCGCTCCCCGCTCCGTTCTGGATATAGGTGCTGGTCCCAGCACTTGAAAACAAATTTTTGGGAGGCTCGCCTACAGACATTTGACTGCTACCTCAATCTAACTTGATCACTTGTTGGTGTCACTACGCTGTCACCATGATGTGTCAGGCTTATGCCTGCATTGTGGGGCGGGGGATAGAACAGCAGTGCCAGCATGAGCAGTGGTGTCACCTGCAGGCGGTGATGGACCTTCGTTGCACCTAGTTGGGTGCTTCCCTAACATGTGATGGGCATGTGCCTCGCCTTTCTTGGTCTGGGTTAGCACAATTGCCATCAGGGTAACCACCAGGCTGTTGCCTGAGAATTTGGGGTAATGGTGGGATTAGGAAGCCTCAGAGGCATCCATGCATGCTGCCCCTGCTGTTTCCTGTCCATTTCCGTGGTGTTTCCATCATTTTCTGATGTTTCCAGGTTTTCACCCAGCCTTCCCTAGGCAGAGCCTTGGTCCCTTGGAAAAATGCTCGAGTCTCCCATTGACTTCAATGGGGTTCGTTACTCAAAACGAGCACCCGAGCATCGGGAAAAGTTCGACTCGAATAACGAGCACCCGAGCATTTTAGTGCTTACCCATCTCTAATCCTCATCCATCATCTCCCAAAGCGTTTTAAAGGAGACATAGAAGTGGGATAGTAACGCTGAGGATGGCGTCATTGGCGCTGGCCATGTTGGTGGAGTACTCGAAAAAGTGCAACACGGCACACACATTCCACATGGAGACCCACTTGCTGGTAGTGAAGTGGTGCTTTTCCCCAGAGTGACTCACCAGTGCGTGCTGCAGAAACTCCACTATCACCTTCTGCTGCTCGCACAGTCTCTCCAGCATGTGCAATGTGGATTTCCATCTTGTGGTTATGTCGCATATGAGGCAGTGAGCCGGAAGGCAGAAGTTAAGCTGCAGCACAGACAGGTGAGCAGCGGCAGGAAGAGAACGCCAAAAGCATGCACAGATGGCCCGCACTTTCTGCAGCAGCTCTGACATATCGGGGTATTTTTTCAGGAACCTCTGAACCACCAAGTTCAGCACATGTGCCAAGCAAGGGATGTCCATCAAATCTGCTACACTCAGAGCTGCTACGAGATTTCACCCGTTTTCGCACACAACCAGGCTGGGCTTGAGGCTCAGTGCTACTAACCACTCATTGGTCTGTTCTTCCATGCCAGCCCACAGCTCCTTCACAGTGTGAGGTTTTCCCCCAAACATATGAATTTCAGAAGAGCCTGCTGTCGTTTCCCCCTGGCTGTGCTGAAGTTGGTGGTGCAGGTGTTGTGCTGACGTGATGAGGTGTAGGAGGAGGGGGCAACAGGAGGCACATAGAAACGTCCAGCAATCTTCGGTGTCAGTAGGACATGCCCCAAACGGCTTTGCTCCTCAGGCCTAGCTGCAACTACATTTACCCAGTGGGAAGTTAGGGAGATATAATGTCCCTGCCCATGCTTACTGGTCCACGTATCGCTGGTTATGTGTGACTTGCCACTAATGACATTGCGCAGCGCACACCTGATTTTTCACGTCACTTTCTTGTGCAGGACAGGGATGACCATGTACCGTGGGAGAGCCACTGCCATTAAATTTTTAAAACTCTCCATCTACACCAGATCGAATGGCAGAATTTCAAAGGCCAGGAATTTTGAAATGTTGGCATTCATGGCCAGGACTCACGGGTGGGAAGGGGGGGACTTCCCCTTTCTCTCCAGTGTTTGTTGGATGGACAGCTGAATGCTTCCATGGGACTGTGTGGAGATACTCGGTGACACTGGTGGTGTTGCTGTCACATATTCACTTTGAGGGGTTTCAAGTGGCCCTGTGTTTCCAGAGTGGGAGGAAGAGGCCGATACCACAGCGGAAGAGGGAGAAGCAGGAGCCTCACATCTTTTGTGTTTTTTCAGGTGTCTATTCTACTGCAGCTCATGCTTTGCAGTTAGATGCCTGGCCTTGCAGGTGGTGCTCAGGTTTAGAATATTTATTCCTTGCTTCAGACTTGCCCGTGTCTTGGCAACAGCACATTGCCTGAAGAACTGTCATGCCAGGGAACTCCCTCAGCACGTTGGGCAGTAAGAGGCGTGGGTGACAGACACTCTGCTTTTGCACCCTTCTCCGTCTTTTGATGCGCGACTGGCGCTGCGTCAGCCCCCGCCTCTTCCTCCAAACTGCGCATGTCACTCTGATGACCTAGATGGCAAGTGAGGACCTCATCATCCTCCACATCATCTTCCACCCACTCTTCACCCCTGACCTCCTAGCCGGTCTGCACAGTGCAGAAAGCTGCAGCAGTAGACACAGTTGACACCGGTGTTTCATCAGCAGCAGCAGAGACATGCTGCGACAGTCCTCCCACGTGCTCATCCTCAAACATAACTGGTTGGGCATCAGTGCACTCTATCTCTTCCACTTCCATAGTTTGACAACAATTTACCACAAAAGTTTAATTATTACTGAAGTAAATTGTCAATACCAGTGTGCAGTGTGTTTGTAAAAGAGAACTGACAGTTAATTGTACCTCTGTATTTAAATTATGGAAGAAAACACTTTCAATTTTGCTAGCACTGTTTAATAACCTGCATATCAAAGCCATGATTTTTCCTATATATGCCTCAAAATAAAAGGTATAAAAAATGAAGAGTGGAAAATGAAAGCCCCATTCCTTGTCCTCCCAAAATGAGAATGAGGGTAGTAGCAGCAGAAGCAGCACCAATCATCAGGCCAGTAGTAGTAGAGTAGTAGTGGCACTTGTAGCTACGAAGGAGGCAGTAGGGGCAATGGTAGCAAAAACCGCAGTTGAAGCAAATGCAAGGGAATCAGTAGGGGGGACAAAGAGCACACAATGACATAACACAGTCATAGAAGTGGTGGAGAGAGTGCAGACTATGATGATGATTGTGTGGTGGCCAGAACCTGGGAGCCAGATTGGGGTGCTGCTGAAGAGGTAAGATCAGAGGCCAGTGGCAGTGGCTGTAATAAAGAGCAGAGGCAACTTATAGACAAAACCTCCCAAAAAAGGGCTAGGGCTAGATCTTTTTCTACTGTGGACAGCTTTGAAACTGGTGATGCCGCTGATTCTGGGGGTGCAGGCTCGAAATGTGCCATGCTAGCCCAAACTTGGCTGCCCCTAGTTCTTTGTGAACAATTCCCATTATTTGGATTTTTGACCATATGTCCTTGTCAGCATCAACAATTAAATCTCTCCCCATGGAGAGGCCATGCAGTGCTACTTTGGGAAAAGATAAGTACATTTTCTCTTTTTCCCAAAAAGAAAAGAAAGCTGTGCCTCTGGTGCCAAAAGTTTGAAGGCAGCTTTCCTATATGACTAACTTTGAACCTTTTAACAGGCCTTCAGCCATTACATTTATTAGGCACAAATCTTAATCTAAACACAGATGTGTTATTCCTTCTGTTATGTTCTTGCATCTACATATCCCAAGATGTATCATGTGAGATAACCTGCTTTGAAAAAAATATATATCATTTTGTCATACTCTGAAGATGTCTATATTATATGGGTAGCCACTGTAGGGACCTATACTTTTTGGTGCGTTTACAATGACAGATTTCACTGGATTCAGCAGTTTAAAAGCCCAAATACTGCTTTATTTTTCATACGACAAGATAGAGTAATTCGGGTATAACATTCACTTGAGTGGATCCATGTCAAAAATAAAACCCTGCCTGTCTGAAATCTAATTATACATCAGGTTTCCTCACTCATGTTCTTAGTAACTTGGTACATTATGCTTACACAGCAGAGAACTTCCAGGCGCTGACACTGAATGAGGCTCTCAGCCTTGTCTTTATCCCCTCAGGAATAAGCCCAACAGCTACACCTGGAGGTGCTTCAGTCTAGGGGAGAGTAGTGTACTGGAAAAGAGGGAATGGCACATCCCCCTACCAACACCTACTGTACCATTTCATGATACTATGCTTTTCTGAAACACAGCAGCTTTCTGGATTCTTTCTACGTACCTTACCCATCTGTGTGAGATATACACCTCCTCCAGTACTTTACCACTCAGTATTACACCATGCCGTGGTTGGGCTGTGAGTTTCAACCTGTTGAGAATTCTCGAAATATATTGTAATATTGTATTGAATTTACGTTGTGCAATATTGGAGTCATTAACAAAACCTAAGGAAATTTAAGGGTGGACACATCAATGAGTCCAAAAATCCACACTGAATAATTGTTTTATATATCCTTATAAAGGTAAGAAGTTTTTTTTTTTTTTGTTACAGAGCTCTGAATACCTATACTGTACCCATTGAAATATAGTAAATTTATAAAGTGTTGCAGGCACCACTAGGGAGAGCTTAGGAGGTTCCTGTATACAATTTATACACTGAACTGAGTAAGACCCCAGAATGCAGTAAGCTCACAATAGACAAAATATTATCATTTGACTCTTTATCTAGGCAGGAGATTTAGAACCCTATGAAAGAAATCTCTTAGTAATCCAATTACATAGCAATTAGCCTTTTTCCAGCCAGAAATGACTGATAACAGAGAGCAATAGATTCCACTTAAATTCATGCCACATGTAGACAATGTAGATAAGGCAAAGAATTAAGATGGCATACAACATATCTCATGCCAATATTGGCTGAAAGCATAGTCTATGTGTGAGGTATAGCACAGATCTCATAGGTTTGGGGGGCACTTGTAAACCCCAGTGCAGGTTCAAGGTCCAGTTTGGCTCCAGGCTGTGCATGGAAAGTGAAATTTTGTAATAGTGTTGTAAAGAACAGGAAGAGCTCCATTTTAGCCAAGGTTTCCCCTGCACAGCTACGTTTACCTAGAAGGAAAAAAAGAAAACATGAACAGAACATTCAAAATTTGAGATGAAAATTTTGGTGAAAATAAGATTTTATAAAAATTTTCTATAAATGGTAAGTTGCGCTCTGTTACAGATTTTGCATCGGGACAGATGAACTTCAAGTTACACCCAGATCTGCCACTGCTTCCACCCTTCCGGCTCATCATCATGCTGCCACCCTGCTGCTATCTTACGGGCCTGCTGCTATCTTACGGGCCTGCTGCCACCCTCACCCCCTGATGATGATGATGTCCCCTCTTCACCATGCCCCCACGTGCCATTTTCTACATCATCATCCACTACTGTCTGGTTGTCACTTATGTCACCCTCACCAGTCTCACAGCTATGTCTCTGACTGCCCTCAACACATGCTTCTACTTGACTTTCATCATCGCTAGTTGCACACCTAATGGAGGATGCAGTGGACAAGTCTGTACTGGCCTGTAGCTGCTGACTGTCCTCACTAAGCTCATCCTTGCTGGAAGGCGGAGCAGAGCCAGCAGCATGCATTACTTACAGAGCAAAAGGAGCAGCTAAATAAACAGGTAATTGCAGCACAGGTGAGGGCACTTAGGTTGTTCCTAGGCCTTGCCAACTAAGTCTTGTGAACCCACCGATTCCTTACTGTATGTATCTATTGTCACCGGAGATGATGTTGAAGAGCGAGTTAACCATTCCAGTACAACTGGATTGTTGATCAAAACACGACCAGAGGATGACAGTCGCAGCTCTGGCTTGTTGCTGTGGCTGCTGCTACTACCAGCCCTTCTTCTACTGCTATTTGTTATGGCTACAGAAACATTTTTGCCACTGCCCATTCCTTTTGAGGGCCTAGTAAAATGTCTGTTGGCCATAGCGTACAGTAGCTAAATCAGTAATGTAACAGATTAAGTATGAATGGCACAGCAGATGAAGTAGAAAAATGCACCTTATTATTAGTCTGCCTGTTCACAATGAGTGTGATGCACAGTGAGTCTATGTATAACTGAACAGATTAATTATTGAAGGTGCAGCAGTTATAACACAAGCTTAACTAGATGTGTTAACTAAACTAGTTGTATTTAGCCGACACCATCAATTGCTTTTCAATGGCTTTTCTTATAGGATGAGTTAAGACATTTGAGTTTGAATGTTAACTCTACTAAATCTGTATGTCTAACAAAACAGATTAAAGGGGTATTCCCATCTCACAAATGTAGTTTTCATAGTTAGATATAGCCATACCAATATTATTACTAATAGAATGTATTTATATAAAATGTACCGTTAAGAAGATTTGCCTATTTGTATATCCATTGTCCCACACACATCAGTCAGGCCGTTGCCCCTAGTTACGACCACCGTGGCCATGTAGTAGTGGTTGTCAGCTTGCTGTTGTTCAAACCCGCTCTGAGGTAACTGCTGTATTGTGAACGCACATTGTATGATCATGAGGAGACACATCTTAGGGTTGTAGCATTTTTGTCTGCGCCTCCAAAACGCAGAGAATTGGATCCTGTTCCAAGATCAGTTCATCTCTATGGAGCAGGATCCATTTATAAAGTCTGAGTTTTGGACGGATCCTGACCATTGTGTTTTGGACTGGTAGCGTCCAAAATGCAGATGCGAAAGTACCTTAAGATGTGTCTCCGCATGCTCATGCAATGTGCGTTCACAATACAGAAGTTACCTCAGAGCGGGTTTGAACAACAGCAAGCTGACCACCACTATTACAAGACCGCGGTGGCCGTAACTAGGGGCAATGGCCTAACTGATGCGTGTGGGACAAGACCTATACAAATAAGCAAATTTTCTAAACGGTACATTTTATATAAATACATTCTATTAGTAAAAATATTGGTATGACTATATCTAACTATACAAACTACATTTGTGAGATGAGAATACCGCTTTAAGTATAAATTGCACAGCAGATGAACTAGGTAAACCCGCCTATATGTTAGACTGCCTGTTGAGACTAAGTCTGGTGCACAGTAAGTCTATGTAAAACTGAACAGATTAATTAATAATGTCACAGTAGATGAACTATGTAAGCACAACTACATATTAGACAACCTGATTCACAGTAAGTAGGTTGTACAGTAGATGAACTAGGTGAATGCGCCTATACTGTATATTAGACCTCTTGTTGACAATGAGTCTGATGCACAGTAAGTCTATATACAACAGAACAGATTAAGAATAAATGGCACAGCGGACAAACTAGATAAATGTGCCTATATTTCAGACCGACTGTTGACAATACGTCTGATGTACAGTCAATCTATATAACAGAACAGATTAAGGCTGAATGGTGCAGCAGATGAACAAGAGCACTTTGCTAACCCTACAGTGTGTAAAAACACTCCCTATGATCTCCCTACACTGTTCCTGCACTGTCCCTAGCATTTGGGACATCTATCCAAATAGTACCCTGCCAGATGGAATGCCAGATGATCAGCATTCTAATGAGATGCAGGGTCGGCGGAGAATTCAGCAAGCCCAGTTTGGTAAAACAATTAACTCTGCAGTCTCCACATACATACTGTTTCTTTAAATGTTAGCCCCCTAAGGGATTCTTTGATTGCTTATACCACAGACACATCCTCTGTAGAGTTTCATCACATCGTTCTCCAGCAGGCTGCCTCCTCCTGTTATGCCTCTGTATTTGAATGTGTATTAATTTATTTAGGTTTAGGCTATACAGAGACTTGTAGTACCGCGGTGTTCCAGTGCACCACTTTTTAACTCTAGTCCATTCACCTTTGACTCACCAGTTGTGCCCAATCCATTCACTTACACTATGCTAAGGATTAAAAGGGAGTGTCTCAGGCTACTACAACCTGCATGACTAAAAGTTATGACAATAATAGTCTAGACATAGATCAACGAAAGAATTTGGGGCAAAATATTGATATTTCTCCCTGATATAATCTGCGACAATCTGATTAAACAGTCTCAACAAGAACAGAATAGTTCCTAAAACAAACTTTGTTTGAAGTCACACACTCCAAACCACACCCCTTCTTCTACCTAAATCGGTATTTTGGGGAAAAATGTGGCAACTGTGAAACATTTCAGAAACGTTGCATCCATCCAAGTTATACTTAAATCTCCAGGCTGATTGTCAGGCCATTACACAATTTCTTTAAAATTTTTCATTGAGACTACAGTAATATTCGGCAATACTAAATAGATACAACTGTAGAGTATCTATCCTGGTCATACTTTTTTTAGAGACCCTTGACGTTGCTTTAAAGTACCAAGAACATGTCGGAATCTGACACCAATATGGTATATACTGGAAATTGAAAATGAGTGTTGGACTAAACAGCCACTAGTTGTTATATGGTAATGTTAAAACTAGGGATGAGCGAACCGAACCGTAACGAACCAGATTCGTTACGAACTTTCCCAAAAGTTCGGTTCGTCACCGAACTGAATTTTGAGAAAGTTCGTAACGAATCTGGTTAAAATAACGGCAACGCAAAATATACGCATATTTATTGATTTATTTATGTACGCTAATGCGTTCAAATTCAGTTAAGTAGCGTACAATTGACAACGCTACACTGTATGTTCGTTACTTGAGTAGGAATGTTCGCAGACGCAGTGTATGCGTATGGTAATGCGTACATATTCAGTTAAGTAGCGTACAATTGACAATGCTACACTGTATGTTCGTTACTTGAGTAGGAATGTTCGCAGACGCAGTGTATGCGTACGGTAATGCGTACATATTCAGTTAAGTAGCGTACCTTTGACAACGCTACCCTGTATGTTCGTTACTTGAGTAGGAATGTTCGCAGACGCAGTGTATGAGTACGCTAATGCGTACATATTCAGTTAAGTAGCGTACAATTGACAACGCTACACTGTATGTTCGTTACTTGAGTAGGAATGTTCGCAGACGCAGTGTATGCGTATGGTAATGCGTACATATTCAGTTAAGTAGCGTACAATTGACAATGCTACACTGTATGTTCGTTACTTGAGTAGGAATGTTCGCAGACGCAGTGTATGCGTACGGTAATGCGTACATATTCAGTTAAGTAGCGTACCTTTGACAACGCTACACTGTATGTTCGTTACTTGAGTAGGAATGTTTGCAGACGCAGTGTATGAGCACGCTAATGCGTACATATTCAGTTAAGTAGCGTACAATTGACAACGCTACACTGTATGTTCGTTACTTGAGTAGGAATGCTCGCAGACGCAGTGTATGAGTACGCTAATGCGTACATATTCAGTTAAGTAGCGCACCTTTGACAACATTACACTGTATGTTCCTTATTTGTGCGGGAATGTTCGCATTAGCTTACGGATTAGTGTAAATTCTCAAATATGCGTATATTTTGCGTCACCATTGTTGAAGTCACTTGGCTTTTTTCCACTTTTTTCATTTTAATACCAACTGCAAGTAAACGAAACTGTACCCTATCTGACTCCCATTATTGTAGAAGCAATTATTCAGCCGTTATAGCAAGGTTCGTTTTAGGTTCGGTTCGTATGAATCTGAAATTCAAGAAAGTTCGCCGAAGCGAACCGAACCGAACTTTTCAAAAGTTCGCTCATCCCTAGTTAAAACCATACCATTCAGAGAGTGAAAACCTTTTACCAATGATACTGTAAGCTGAAGGAGATGTTTTCATCTGGACTTTCTTGATGTGCTTACTCTTCTTACATTACCTATTGAGAAGGGTAGGAAGGCCTCATTCTTTTTGAAATTTCCTTCAGAGTCAAGAAAGTGTTCTGGATAAAACTCATCAGGTTTAGCAAAGTAAGCTTTTTCTCTGAGTAGAGAGTGAAGAAGTGGGATAACAATAGTGCCCTGGAGGGAAAGAAACAGTTATGACATATGAAGGTTATAGAAAAAATATGTAATGTAAAAATCAACAAAATCCGCAAGTGAAACAACTGCCATTATACAACTAAAAAATAATGATATACAATAACCAACACAGGAGGAATAAGGTGGAGAGGATGGGAGTGGTAGTCTGGTGCTCATGGTAATGGAGATCCAGCTTCATCGCTCTCTGTAATATGGGTGCACAAACAGCCACTGGGCAAACCCTGGCAAATAGTACCCTGCCAGATGGAACACTGTGATCAGCATTGTGATGAGATGCAGGGTCGGCAGAGAATTCAGCAAGGCCAGTTTAGTAAAACAATTAACTCTGCAGTCTCCACATACATTTGATTGTAAATGTAGGCTTATTATCTTTATAGACACTATGTGAGTAGTGTAGAGGATCTGTTAGCTCTCCTGTGTGGTGTAGTACAGAGGATCTGTCAGCTCTCCTGTGTGGTGTAGTATAGAGGATCTGTCGGCTCTCCTGTGTGGTGTAGTATAGAGGATCCGTCAGCTCTCCTGTGTGGTGTAGTATAGAGGATCTTTCAGCTCTCCTGTGTGGTGTAGTATAGAGGATCTGTCGGCTCTCCTGTGTGGTGTAGTATAGAGGATCTGTCAGCTCTCCTGTGTGGTGTAGTATAGAGGATCTGTCGGCTCTCCTGTGTGGTGTAGTATAGAGGATCTTTCAGCTCTCCTGTGCGGTGTAGTATAGAGGATCTGTCAGCTCCCCTGTGTGGTGTAGTATAGATGATCTGCCGGCTCTTCTGTGTGATGTAGTATAGAGGATCTGTCAGCTCTCCTGTGTGGTGTAGTATAGAGGATCTTTCAGCTCTCCTGTGTGGTGTAGTATAGAGGATCTGTCAGCTCTCCTGTGTGGTGTAGTATTGAGGATCTGTCAGCTCTCCTGTGTGGTGTAGTATTGAGGATCTGTCAGCTCTCCTGTGTGGTGTAGTATAGAGGATCTGTCAGCTCTCCTGTGCGGTGTAGTATAGAGGATCTGTCAGCTCTCCTGTGCGGTGTAGTATAGAGGATCTGTCAGCTCTCCTGTGCGGTGTAGTATAGAGGATCTGTCAGCTCTCCTGTGTGGTGAAGTATAGAGGATCTGTCGCCTCACCTGTGTGGTGTAGTATAGAGGATCTGTCAGCTCTCCTGTGTGGTGTAGTATAGAGGATCTGTCAGATCTCCTGTGTGGTGTAGTATAGAGGATCTGTCAGCTCTCCTGTGTGGTGTAGTATAGAGGATGTGTCAGCTCTCCTGTGTGGTGTAGTATAGAGGATGTGTCAGCTCTCCTTTGTGGTATATTTTACAACAGAGATAAGCAACCTCTGGCACTGCAGCTGTTCAGAAATTAAAACTCCCAAATGGCTGCATTCACTTCTGTGGGAGTAAGAAGAACAGCTGAGAGCATGTTTGTATGCTTGGAGTCATAGTTTCACAGCAGCTGGAGTGCCGAAGGTTGTTGATCCCTGTTCTAGAATATCAGTCCGCTCTCCTGACTTTACCGTTGCAGTAAATACATCTATTTTTCACTAAATAAGTTTCAAAAATATTTAACAAAATTGGGAATGATTTGTTATTTGAATTGGGTGTGCCCCTTCATACTGTGACATTGTGAAATCTGTGCCATTAGTTTTAGGGTTCATTCACACGACATTATGCATTTTGCATTTTGGATCCACCAAGAAATACAGATAATGTCCATGTGGACCCATGTAACAATTAGAGATGAGCAACTTCACCTTAGTTTGCCAAGAAATTTGATTTATTCCAAATTAATTTGCCACAAATCGCCATAAATCAGGTATACCAAAGCCACTCTGCCTTCCGGTACGGCCACACTGAGTGGGCACATTGTGACCATGCTGCAGTGAAAAACTGCACAGCCAATAAGTCCTCAGCTGCCTTTCATATAATCATGTAGACCACACTGTATAGTCCTTCCTCATTGCTTATGGCCGTGCAGCACCTTTAATGCACCTTTAAACAGTGGATCTTGCTGGTATGGGATTTGGCTGGTTAAGTGGGAACACAATACCCATATTTTTGCTGTTCTGTTATTGCTGTATCTCCTGTGTTTCATTTGACAGTAAACCTAGAATATTAATCAGATCTGGCATACCCACTTCTCCAACCCCAGCGCTCTCTTGCCCTACAGGTCTGAGCTCTTCTTCTGCCATCTGCTTTTCCCCCTCTTCCACATCATCTAATATTGATGAGAATATTTCATAAGGAACATCCAGCTCCCCCTTTCTCTGCTTCTTGCTGACTTTTCAAGGACATGCAGACTATGATGGATGATTTGGAAAACGTAAAGCCAGCAAAAGATGAGGATGGTCATTAGTGACAAACAAAGCAAGCTTCGGATGCTACATCCGAAGTCGCTTCGTCCAAAACTTTGGATCAATAAAGTATGGATACTTGTCTCCGTAAAGTATTAAAATGTATGGGCTCCGATGAGCCGAAGTTATTTGCGAAGTCGAGTCAGACTTTGTTGAATAACTTCACTAATTGATTTTTTAAAGTGGAAAACCACTTTAAAACTTGGAACCATACTCGGCTTCCTTCCAACTGGTACCTCAGGAGTGCATACTGGATGGTATTGGTTGGCATGTTGGTAGTGGAATAATAAAGGCTTCCATCGTATTGGTATTGAATTACATATCTTAGTTTATAGCTGATTTAGTAATATTTAAATGTAGGAATGCATAACCTGTAGTCTTCCTCTTCAGTATTCTTCTATTAATTGTTTTCAGCAACACTGTCCCTAGTGCATGAGCACTTGCAATGTCTCTGTCTATGCTCAGCTCACAGGACAATCATGTGGGAAGATCATGTGGGATGAGGTGTTTTTTTAGGGCTGTGACATCACAGGGAATGTCTACTGTATCTGTATATTGGCTTGCTGCATGAGATTATAGGTGATCTTACGCTCCTGGTCTTGTCTCCTGTACACTTAGTCTCACTTTTTAACATGTGCAGCCACGATTTTATGAAAACTGATTTCTTACCAAGAAGTACCAGGGAATAGATTTGTTTACAGGTTTTCAGAAACTTCGAACCAAACTCCGCTTTAGATTCACTTTGCTCAGCACTGGTAACAATACCTGTGTCCTGAAAAAAATATTTTTTTGTGGGACCGCAGAACGAACATATGGATGTGGACAGCACACAGTGTGCTATCTGCTTTTTTGTGGCCCCATTAAAATAATTGGGCTCAGATCAAATCCACAAAAAATGTGGTTTGGATGCAAACCAAAAATATGATGTGAATGACACCTTAGACTATGTAGGGACATACCTACTTGGCAAGGATAATGTTAACACTCCTTTTTTATTTCTACATTTTCTGTAGGAATAACAGAAAAGCTTCAGAAGTTAAAAACCTAAGTCATTTTGGCAACATCGTTGGAGCTAGGCTTCGCTTCACTCGGGCTGAAAATGAGGTTTGTCACCCTAGCCCTGTATATTAATTCTGTAGCTAAGGGAGAGGGGCTTAATGGTTCCTCTAGTTGCACTTAACTACAGGGCATATGACCCACTAGCATTCCTCTATGGCTATGCCAGCTTGGACGCCTGCAATATAAAGCCAATAATTGTTTCTTACCTTTGGTATAAAATACCCTCTGAATGTGACATCCTCAGAAGTTGCATGTGGGACATTCCCTGGTACAATATCGCCAAAGCGTTGAATTTCATGAATGACGGCGTCTGTATACGGCATTTGTTTCCTATGCTCCATTTGAGGTTGTGCCGATCCAATCACCCTTTCTATTTCGTTATGCACTTTTTCTGCCAGGAAAGGGATAAAATTACATTTAATATTCATGCCTGAGAACCTTAAGGTCATCAAATAAGCAATCCAGACAAATGTTTCAGAATAGGATTACTGCTGTGATAGAGGGAAGAGGCGCACCATTGTAGAACATCTCCAGGAAGTAAACCAAAAATATCAAAAGAAAAATTAGAATGATAATACAACGAAAAACATGCCATGGTTTGCATCCAAACCGCATTTTTTGTGGATTTGATCTGAGCCCAATTATTTTAATGGGGCCACAAAAAAGCAGATAGCACACTGTGTGTTGTCCACATCCATATGTTCGTTCTGCGGTCCCACAAAAAAAATGTAACCTGTACATATTTTTTTGATATATCTTATCTTTAATCTTTCGATATTGTAAAACCTTTACTTGGTGTAATAAATATCATTCTTACGTTGAATTTCTGGGTATTTCATCATGAGTAGAAGTCCCCATCTCAATGTGGTTGATGTGGTCTCCATTCCAGCACCGAATAGGTTTGAAACCAAAATAGTTAAGTTTTCATTGTGGAAATACTCAGTGGATTCAGGTTTTTCCTGAATAAACACATAAGAATAAATTCATATTGTATACTGGATGATGTTTCATCAGGAATCTGTTACCATGAAATGTTAAACCAGGCCCAATGCCTTGTAGGGACCACTCAACAAATGTAATGACACCTTTTACTTAGTGAGCCATTACGTTCTTCTGGAGAAAAAGTACTTTTAATCCATATGTAAATTAGCAGTTCTGCTACCCTTTCCCTCAGTTTCCTGATTGACAGTTCCAAATGAGATGACTATGCAGAAACTGGGCCCCGTCAATAAAGGGAAGGGCTGTCATAGGAAGGAGGAGCAATTGTACACAGAGTGGATTGGCCCCTCGGTGCACTTAAAGGGGTTATCCCACGAATAATGTAAAAAATTAAAATCAGACATCATATAGTCCACGACAATACCTTTCTAACAAAGCTAGAACCAGCCCTGTACCTCATATGGATCCAGAGATCTCCCCATTCACTGCTCTGCTAGATTTATATCAAGCTGACAGCTTGTGGGGGAGTGTCTTTTCTTCTGCAGCTCAGGAGGCGTGTCTCAGCTCCTCCTATCACAGCTCAGGAGGCAGTTGAAAGATGAAACTGAGCATGTGTGGCCTTCTCAGCGAGCAGGTCAAAGAAATAAGAAATAAAGTGGCACTATATAGATACATTTTATTGAATAACTCAGTGGCTATACAGAATTTTTAATTACATGCAATTACAAAAGTATTCAGATCCAGGTGCTGGCTTGAAAACTGTAGAATATTTTTCGTGGGACAACCCCTTTAACTGCTCTTTTGCATACGGATACAAAAGTATTGCAGGAGCAATATGATGATGTCAAACCAACTGCTAAACTATGGAGGAAAGATTACAGTTAGAGTTGAGCGAACGTGCTCGTAACGAGCACTGTACTGCTCGGATCCCCTGCGCTTGAATGGCCGCAGGCATGCGGATCTGTCCTCACCTGACTGTAAGTCAATGGGGGCGGATCCGTCCCCACTGACTTGCAGTCGGGTGAGGAGGACGGATCCGGATGGCTGCGGCCATTCAAGCGCAGGGGATCCGAGCAGTACAGTGCTAGTTACGAGCACGTTCGCTCAACTCTAATCACAGTCTGCGGATCATTCCCTGGCTGAGAGAATTTCCTGTGCAATCTCCTAACAAAAAACCATACATGTTGTCTTATGTTTCCATCCATCTTCCATTAACAGCAATGTAAAAAATATTTGTTCCTATACTTTTTTTTTTGCAGGACAGAAGAGTGTGATATTCAGCGCTATTCAGTCCTGCACATTTTTTTTTTAAAGTACAGAAACATAAACAGTGACAAACAGAATTAAAAGTGTGTACTTTTGAACTATGTTTGCCAATTATAGTCTATCGGTACATCAAGCCATACGTTTCTATACATTTTTTCCATTTCCAAACGTATCCGTTGGACGTACAGCAAAAACAAGATGTGATCAGCTCCTTACTTTTTTATTTTATTAAGACTAAAGAGCTTAACTACTGTAAGTGGAACATAACTACTGTGTGAGCCAACTTAGGGAGTACAAATACTGTATGGGGGCACTAAGGAAGCATACCTAGTGTGGGGGCATTAATGGGGTATGACTACTGTGTGGAAGCACTATGGGGAATAACTACTGTGTAGAGGTACTAAGGGGGAATAATTACTGTGTGGGTGCACTAAGGGGGCATAACTAGTGTGTGGTGGCACTAATGGGGCATGTCTACTGTGTGGGAGCACTATAGGGGTTTAACTATTGTGTGGGGGCACTAAGGGGGCATAACTAGTGTGTCTGGGCACTTATGGGCATGACTACTTTGTGGGAGCACTATGGGGGTATAACGACTGTGTGGGGGCACAAAGAGGGCATGACTACTGTGTGGAGACACAAATGGGGCATAAGTACTGTGTGAGAGCAGTAGTTAACATGTGGGGGCAATAAGGGAAAATTGCTACTGTGTGGGGTTTATAAAGCAGGAATTAGTACTGTGAAGGGGGCACTAAGGGGCGGCATAACTGGTGTATGGTGGCACTACTGTAACATAGCATTCTTTTTGTGAGGGAGCACTAAAGGGACATTCCACTGTGTGGAGCACTAGGGGGGGGGCATAACTACTGTGTAATGGTACCAAGGGGACATAGCTACTATGTGGGAACACTAAAGGAGCATTCGACTGTGTGACGGCAGTAGGGAGAATATCTATTGTGTGGGGGCACCAGGATGACTGGGATGGACTTGAAGTCTGTAGACAGGCACTGGGTGGAGTAAGTTGTATGGGTTAGTGAATTAAAAATTGCCATGGCGTGCTTAGCGTGTCGATGCTATTGTACTTTCTTGGACTTTTCATAAGTTGGGAGGTATGTGATAGAAACCCTTGTGCCTCTGTACAGCCTCCATTCATTAGGAATTGTCCCAAAGAATACGTAATCACACCCCTCCTTGCTTAGTAGTAAAAGTTGTGGCTTCTGGATGACAACTTCAGATGTCTGTGCACTTGTGGACATTAAGATTTGTCACTCACATTCAAGTAATGTTCATGTACAGCCAGCTCTATCGCTACTGGCAGCAAGGGAGCAAATATTTGTAGCCAGGAATATGAGCTAGATTGTGGGATCCTGGGTAATGTACACCACTAAAACAAATGTGGATTTTTCTTGCACCTCTTGTTGCTTGGCTAGGAAGGCATCAATAAGGTTCCTCTGGTCATTTACATCCAGTTCTTTCTTCTGTTTCATAAAGGTCGCTCTTATAAATTTCTGAAACTCCCTAATGTTGCCAAAAATAGTTCTGTGAGCTCCGGGGAGCCAGTCCATCAGTAATGGAAAACTGTTATACAGCTAAAGATAGAAAGTCATAATCACTAATCACATAAACAGTTTTTTCTTGCTATTTTAACCCCCTATGGACTGGGCTATTTTTGTTTTTGCATTTTTTAATTTTTTTTCTCCCCACATTCCAAGAGCCATATCTTTTAAAACATTTTGTTCACATAGCTATGTATATGAAGGCTTCCTTTTTGTGGAACAAGTTTTATTTTTTTCATGGCACTATTTATTTTACCGTATGTTGTACTGGAAAACAGGAAAAAATTGTTTGTGGGGTCAAACTTAAGAAAACATAATTCTGCCAACATTTTTTTTGTTTTGGTATTACAGTGTTCACTGTGCACTAAAAATGATATGATGTCCTTATCCTGGGGGTCAGTGTGATTGTGGTAATAAATACATTTCTATTGTTTTTATTTTGTTTTACTACTTTAAAAAAAAAATGAAAAAATACAATTTTTTTTTGCGTTGCCATTTTCAGCCGTACCTTTTTTACATTTTCCAACTACAGAGCTGTATGAGAGATTGCTTTTTTGGGGATTGAATTGTAGTTTTTATTGGTAACATTTGGAGTAAGTACAACTTTCCGATCACTAGAGATAAGCAAAGTTTGCAAAAATTTGATTTGATCACGTTGCCAAATTAATTTTTTTTTTACTTTGATTTTTTTACATGTCATGAAGAGTGTTAAATCAGGTCTATCCTGGCCTGTAGTTAAACTTTAGGGAGAATCTATCCTGGTGTGCAGTGCAACAACATGCATAGCTAGTCCTTTCTAGTAGCGAAACAGTCACTGTGCATCTGAATGACTGCAGGCGGCTACATATATGGCAATGCACATCATCGTACCGGCCACCAACATTCCTGGCTATCCCTTAACTAAAAAAAAAAAAGGGGGAAAAAAAAAAAGGGCATCGGTATTTGGTCAGTATTGGTAAGGCAAGAGAGGTTCCAAAACAAAGATAACATTTGATGGAAATATTTGCATATATTTGCAATCCTGATACAAAATACTGACAGCGTCACACGACAATAACCGTTTTT
Organism: Rhinella marina; assembly: GCA_900303285.1. Taxonomy (NCBI): domain Eukaryota; kingdom Metazoa; phylum Chordata; class Amphibia; order Anura; family Bufonidae; genus Rhinella; species Rhinella marina. The sequence continues at coordinate 37,053 of ONZH01000307.1, forward strand.
TTGTTCTTCTGACAGATCAAAAGAACGGAAAAATAAACAGTTATGTAAACACAGCCAAACAGGGACACTAGTGGCAACAGAATAAAGTGGTTTCAGTAACAGCACAAGATGGTGGCAGGGCAGATGGCAGTAGAGGCAACAAACGTGTGGCATCAGGCAGGTGACAGCTTCGGAATAGTGGCAGCAGCAAGTGGGCAGAAGTAATGGGCCGATTCTCATAATATTCTGGTGTGAATAAATCACAAAAAAAAGAATATTCAATGCACTAACAAAATAGATGCAAACAATATATACTGTAAAAACTATGCCCTTATTCTGATATGATAAAATCTGAGACTCTTAGCCAATATATTTTGATCCAAACACATCTGTGCCCACCTACCCAGCGCCAAGGTGGTCTCAGGTCAGGCAGGTCCTAAGCTAAACCTACCTATGCCGTCGGGCATCTACGTCCAGGAGCGTAGACTCCGCACATAAAGGTGTGATGCTGCTAGTCACCTCTATGTGCATACAGCAACCAATGAGAGGGGGAGCAAACACACCTATATGTACCACGTAATCAAGGCGCTCAATTTGATGGGGAGGGCAAAAGTGCACAAGAATGCTACTCAAGATAGACTAAGACCGCATTCACACCTGAAGGTGCCACTCCCTCAAGTACATGTTGTGAACTAAGCAAAAATCACAGAAAAAAAGGATAAAAAACATCCTGCATGATGTGATAATAATGATTGCGGATGTCAGTGGCCACATATATCAAAATAAATCACAAAAAAAGAATATTCAATGCACTAACAAAATAGATGCAAACAATATATACTGTAAAAACTAAGCCCTCATTCCGATATGATAAATCACATGAATGCTACTCAAGACAGATTGCATGGTACATATAGGTGTGGTTGCTGGATGCACATAGAGGTGACTAGGAGCAACACTCCTTTATGTGCAGAGTCCACGCTCCTGGACGTTGATGCCCAACGGCATAGGTAGGTTTAGCGTAGGACTTGCCTGACCTGAGACCACCTTGGCGCTGGTAGGTGGGCACAGATGTGTTTGGATCAAAATATATTGGCTAAGAGTCTCAGATTTTATCATATCAGAATGAGGGCTTAGTTTTTACAGTATATATTGTTTGCATCTATTTTGTTAGTGCATTGAATATTCTTTTTTTAAATTTATTTATATATGTAGCCACTGACATCCGCAATCATTACTATTATATCATGCAGGATGTTTTTTATCCTTTTTGTCTGTGATTTTTGCAATATTCTGGTGTGGCAGCACACTAGTCAGATCATTACTGCCAGAATCATCTAGTCTGTTGTATCAGGCATCGGTGTCTGGAAATCCTGACCTTCGTGAGGATAAGTCATGGCATGCGTAGGCAGCCACCAACTGACTACAGTACATAGGATGTTTTGATGATAGTTGAGTTTTTATCCCTCTCAGAAGTTATAAAAAGCAACAGAAAAGCGAGGGTCAAACATTGTGGAGAGCTAGTAGTCATTCCTTTGCTGAATGGTGAAAATGTGGCTGTCACTATGCAAGCAACTCAACATGCATGTGTTCATTTGCACAATGGACTAACTGGCTCCACTGCATACTGCCACAGTCTTTCAGGGTCATCTGCTTCATCTTTGTCGATGCCTTCTAGCTCCTGCTCCTCTCCTGTCATTTGGGCAGATAAACCACCTAGTTTTGTATATAATGTCTGGGCATTTATGTCCTCCTCCTCCTGTGCCTGTTCAGCCTTCACAAGGCTCACATGGCTATGAAATGTAGGCGCCACGTCAGATTTATCAGTATCGCCCTCGCCTGTCAGATTTATTAGTATCCCCACCAGGACATGAAGGAGTGGAATGACATCAATTATTCCATAGTCCTGGGGACTCCTCAGAAGGCAAATGACAGGTGCCACACATGAGCTGCCACTAACGTCAAATGTCAAAGTTACACCAGGGAGTTGTCCTGTCCATCTGTGTAGGTGGACCACTCAGAACTGCGCCTGGGTCTGGGCCAGTGGGCTGTAAAGGACATTTATTGTACTTGACCCAAACTACAGCTCAACACGTCAATGCTGGCATGAACTGTACCAGACACCAACAGGCTCAAGGACTGGCCCACCTTATGCTCAACAAACATGTGCAGGACTCGTACAGTCAGCTTGGGACTCTCCACCTTCAGTTGGGCACAAGCCATCAGTTCTCTGAAATATTCAAAGTCCACAATATGGAAAGGGAGGGACCGTAGTACCGGAAACTTGCCAAGGAGCACGTTCAGCTGTGCCATTGGATAAGTGCAGATATACTGTTGTCTTTTTACAATCAACTCAGTGATCGATTGCTGGCGAAACACGTGACGAGAAGGAGGAGGAGAATCAGGAACAATAGGCAAAGGGAAGGAACAACAGCATCCTTCTGCTGACTGCTGAGAAAGTGTGTGGGCTGCTGAGAGATGCAACGGTTGCTACGTCAAGCTGTACCACTACATTAGTGGCGCATTTTTCCCAGGGCACTTTATGGTGATGTTCCATGTGTTGACGTAGGGCCGCAGTGCCAACATTAGAACCCTGGCCGCACTTGGCCTTCTTCCCACATATCCTGTATACCGCCACACTAACTTCTTCCAGGGACTTAATAAAAAATTCCCACACTGCCGAGTTTGGCATTTCACTGTTGGGCCGACACCACATGCTTACTGCCTGCTACTGCCTTGATAAACCTGAGCACCACTAGTTGTTTCCTGACAGGTAGACTCCTGAGAAGCAGAGGGTCCACCACTGGGTGCGTTTGGCTCCAGATCTTTCACTGCTTCCACCATGCTAGCTCATCAGCACGCTTGCACCCTGCTACTGTCTCACAGGCCTTCTGCCACCCTCACCCCCTAATGATAATGCCCGCTCTTTACCCGGCCCCCATGCTTGATCGGCTACATCATTATCTGCTAATGTCTCACAACATGTGCTCCCACCCAACTTTTATCATTGCTTGTTGCACACCTAAGGGAGGACGCAGCAGACCTCTCCTCCAAGTCTGTGCTGGCATGTAGATGATGACTGTCCTCACTAAGATCATCCTCGCTGAAAAGCGGAGCAGAGCTGGCATCATGCATTACTTCCTGAGCAGAAGAGAAGCAAAACAAAGAGGGAGTTGCAGGACAGGTGAGTGCACAGAGTTTGTTCCTGGGCCATACCAACTAAGTGTGGTGTCAGAAGAAAGCACCGATTCCTGGCTTTGTGTATCTGTTGTCACCTGAGATAATGTTGAAGAGCGAGTCAACCATTCCAGAACAGCTGGATTGTTGGTCAAAACACGACCACTGGATGACAGTGACAGCTCTGGCCTCTTGCTATAGCTGCTGCCATCACCCCTTTTTCTGCTGCTACTTGTGCTGGCTATAGCAACATTTTTGCTACACCCCTCCCTATTTCTTTTCAGGTCCCAGGCAACTGTCTGTTGACCATAGTGTACAATAACTAAATCATTACGGTAACAAAAAAAAGTATGAATGGCACAGCACATATACTAGAAAAATGCACCTATATATTACACTGCCTGTTTACTAATTAAAAAAATATATTTTTTTATCTTAAAATGAGTACAATGCAATAATAAATAAAAATTGCACTGCTTTATCTACAGGGTGGGCCATTTATATGGATAAATAAAATGGGAATGGTTGGTGATATTAACTTCCTGTTTGTGGCACATTAGTGTATGGTAGGGGAGAAACTTTTCAAAATGGGTGGTGACCATGGCGGCCATTTTGAAGTTGACCATTTTGGATCCAACTTTAGTTTTTCAATGGAAGGAGGGTCATGTGACACATCAAACTTACTGAGAATTTCACAAGAAAAACAATGGTGTGCTTGGTTTTAACATAACTTTATTCTTTCATGAGTTTTTTACAAGTTTCTGACCACTTATAAAATATGTTCAAAGTGCTGCCGATTGTGTTGGATTGTCAATGCAACCCTCTTCACACACACTGCAACACCGCAGAAGAAATGCTAGTAGAGGCTTCCAGTATCCGTAGTTTCAGGTGCTGCACATCTCATATCTTCACAGCATAGACAATTGCCTTCAGATGACCTCAAAGATAAAAGTCTAAGGGGGTCAGATCGGGAGACCTTGGGGGCCATTCAACTGCTACATGATGATGTGTTTCCCTCTTTATGCACTGAAGCTGGCACGTTCCCTGAGTTTTTCCAGCAAGATGGTGCACCACCACATTATGAGTGTCAGGTCCGAACATTCCTAGATGAACAGGTTCCTGGAAAGTGGATTGGTCATCGTAGGCCAGTTGAATGGCCCCCAAGGTCTCCCGATCTGACCCCCTTAGACTTTTATCTTTGGGGTCCCATTTTATTTAGATGCATCCATATAAATGGCCTACCCTGTATATAGCAACAAACATATCCATGCTGTCACAATACATATATTTCTTTTTTAACATGTGATAGTGGTTCTCAAATTAAAAATGTTGTACTACATTTTAGGCTGCAGTCGTCATTCTCTTATTCATTTTCCAGACCCCCTGATATGCAGTTTGCATCCTGCTCCTGGTTTCAGAAAATATTCATGTGGATAGGTCCCTCTCAGTAATGAATGCCATTGAGATCTGTTTGCCCAGGATGCTCCTGACTTCACTAGCTTTTATGTATTACCACAGCATAATTCCTGGACTCATTTCTCCTTCTACTGCTCATGAGTGATATCTTCTCCCTTCTTCCGACATTCAGTAATTCTGAGAAATGTATGATTTCCCTCTCCTTCCTCCTGCATATTCTGCCATGGGTGCTCTCTTCTCTCTCTTTTCTCTCTCTTGCTACACAGATGTTCACCCTTCATGAAGACTTGGATGCTTTCTTCCTTACCTACATTCTAATCTGCTATGTGCATCCTCCTCCCCTTCTTCCTGATAGTTCTAACATTAGGCTACTACAAGAGCAAGGAGCAGCATACTGTCATCTCTGTGTCTGAAGCAGCCAGCAATGTACAAAAGTGGCATAGGCCCTACATTAGAAAATTTTAGGAAGTGTTTAATGAACACTTTTTAGAAAGTGGCTCAATTTTGGATTCAGCAAGATAAAAAGAAAAATTAGTTGCTCAAATGAGCTTTCAGCCAACAGCCATCTCATATGTATGGCCAGCCTTACTATCCCACTTTATCAAGGCCTCCAGTGGTCATAAAATCCAAGATATTTATGACTTACCCTGATCCATGGGCTTCCGAGGAGTCGTGCATTTTCATTAACCACAGCCATTAGTTTCAATATGGTCGGATCCTCATAGTCAAATCTATGACTGAGCAGTATGGCCACAATTATGTTGGCTACTGCAGCATTAATACTGTTAAGATTATTAAATGGCTTTCCTAAAAAAAATATTAAAAAAAATTAACGAAACACAAGTTTTGTATCATAAAAAAGTTTCAAAAATGTACTGTATGTAAATTTTCCTTTTTTGCTTTCAAGCCCAGAGACTTCATTAAGATTTCTGGAACAACACATTCAACTTGCATTTTCACCAAAACCAAACAAGTTTTAATGTTCTAAATAAATATTTCTGTACTCTTAGGACTAGTTCACAAGGCAAATTTTGCAAAAACAAACAAGCAAACAAACAAAAAACTGTGTATTCCATGGCAGAAATCTCTCTGGTTTCTTCCAGTATTTCAGTTTAAATACCATGGACAAGCTCATCCTTTTCCCCATTGAATAGAGCTAAACTGGGAGTGGACACCCTCATGATTTTTAGTGGTGTCCATAGTTATAAACCATGGTCACAAGAACTGCAGTGTGGCCTCCCACTGAAAACAATGGCAGGCAGATTCAGTGTGGCTGCTGGTAGTTTTCTGCATCACAGAATCTACTTAATTACAGAATCTACACAAAATTCCAGTGCCAAAAGACTTTGGTAAATGGGGCCTTAGGGTGCTTTCAATGTCAAGAGTGGATTGCAAAGGCAGGGAAAACTCTACTTCTTTTTAAATCCTACACTAGCTCCGGATTTACAAACTGTAGCAAAACTACATGAAAATGGCACATAGGAAATCACTCTTAGGCTGGAATCACACAAGTGTTTTTGTGACAGTTTTTGAGACAAACTTAACAGTAGATGAAACAGAGAGAATCATCAGTCATTCCATTTTTCATCCTTTTTAGACCCACTCCATACTTTGGTTCAAAAACTGACTCAATCAGTGTGATTCCAACCTTATCCTGCTTGGTTGGTTGGTTGGGAACATGGTTGTCATTTTTGAGGTATCCCCATTTAGCTCTAGTGGACTTGAGTCTTCCATGTTACATGATCAGCTATAATCTGCCTAACCTGAAAGTAATATTCAATGAGGCAGCTGAAGGGCAAATGCCTCACTGATCGAGGATTCCCTTGGCAAGATCAGTGGCAATTAATTAGACCTATCTAACCTTGAGTACACTCTTGTGACTTGACCTGATACTCTATAATTTGCCCCAAAATATAGTATATATTGATTGACTGCCATATTTTCTGGAACCAGCCTGCACCATCTCACACCAGTCACTTCTAGAATATTTATTCATGGGACTGCTACCTGTGACTTTTAGATAGCTATGACCAAATCTCCAAGACGGGGTGTTTTAAAACGCAGCTAATCCTACAGAGAGTTAAATGAGTTGTCTCATCTGAGACAATGGGGGCATATCACTAGGAACCACCGCTGGGACCCGCACCTATGTCCTAAACGAAGCCTCTAAAGTGGTGAAGGGTGCACTGCGCATGTGCAGCTACCTTCCATTCATTTATATGGGGCCGCCGAAAATAGCCAAGCGCTGGGTTGGCTTTTTCCATCAGGCCCATAGAAGTGAAAGGGAGTATAGGCCGGTCATGTGCAGTGCACTCCCATTCACTTCTATGGGGAGAGCGCTTGGTGGTGGCATGACCGAAATCCTCCATCCACCAATTTGGCCCACTCTATTCTCGATATAGGTGTGGGTCCTGCACCTATCAGATAATGTGGGCATATCCTAGCGATACGCCCCCATTGTCTCAGATGAGACAACCACTTAAGAGGCTTCTGCTTCACTACCACCAATGGTATTGACCTTTAAGAGGGATGAAATGAAGTGCCCCCAAAACACATATCCTATAGGTTTGGTACCGTTTCCATGACTGTGCAACCCTGTAATATGTGTTGTGTTGCACATACGTTTTAAACAGCTTGAAATAGCATCTCATCACTCACGCCTTGAGCATGATAAGTTATGGACATTTCAGTTGAGCTGTGCATGAGACGAGTGGTAAAAGTCACTGAGGGTGTACTATACTGTGATATTAATCTAATGCACAGGAAAAGTGAACGTACACTGTACAGTATAATATATAACTCACCTTTATATGATTTAAACTTCTGTACTAAACACTCGGCCTCTTCAATTATCTTATTTTCTATGGTCTTTCTGCCCATTCCATAATCTCGTAGTGTGGAGATTGTGAATCTTCTCATCACTTTCCAGTTCTCTCCATTGGAAAAGACAACACCTAAAAATATGAATACATATTATACCCATCCATAACACGCGGGACCTACTGAACTCCAGTGTGGTAATAACCCTTAGAGAACAGGACCCACCAATGGTGAACTGAATGACAGCAGTTACCATTGAAGGAAGCTGTTAGTGGGACCTCGGTTGGCTGTCCATGTACAGCTACCATAGGTCCTCTAGAGGAAAAGCAACTCCCTGTAGAAGCTCTCTGTTCTGGTATCAGGCTCCCTATTTGTAGTGTCAGCCTGGTATTCCAGAAGCCCACCAGAAAAATTGTGTTGGGCCTTTTGGAATCTTTGTTTTTTTTTTCAGATCCTAAACCTTCTATAAAAGTCATCTGATTCTGGTCTGACTCTGTCTATATACACAGACAGGTCATAGAAATAAAAGTGACCTAAACCAACCCCTTTGGTAGGCAGTAAATTGTGTCTTCCACACTGTAAATTAACATCATGACTAGCTGAAAAGAAAAAATAGTCTTGGACAAACAGTAAGAATGTCAGACAGCAGACTGGCAAAGAAGGAGGGATAGTGGGGGAACAAGTCAGTATTCATAATAATTGGTTACCATTGTTCTTTGCAAATTTTTCAGTCACCGGAGCATAAGGTCTATCAGAAAATGAATCGGCGTGATTGATGAGCGCATCCTTAACAGCTTCATAGCCACATAAGACAACTGTTTTTGCCATGCCAATCTGGACACTAAATACCGGGCCGTACGTCTTAGAAAGCTGTGAACACAGAATATGTTATGAGATTATCTTCAACTCTATCTGTAACTTATAGTCTCTTAAAGGGTTTGTCCTAACATTTTAATTTATCATCTTGTCTTATATCTATGAGATTGCTGAACAGTACTCAACTCTCTCCAGCATTTTCACAGAGTGTGTACTCCATCCATACTGCCACTCCATTCATTCTTATGAATGGGAGTCCCAGAGTTCGGGCCCCATCCCCCCTCGATCAGACACTTATCCACTATCTTGTGGATATGGTTGACCTTTTTATAAAGCAATTGGAGAGATATACAGACCTCTAAAGGCATTATCCCACAAATAAAAAATACATATATGGAGTAAAGCACACCTTTATTTTAACTGTATAAAAAAAAAACACTGCCCTCTAGTCAAATTTGTCACCTTTTAACCCTTTCCGGACCTCTGCCATACATGTATGGTGGAAGTCTGGTCTTTTTACTGCCAGGTTTCAAACAGAGGACACCCAGAGTGAAGGTCTGTAATCATCGATAACGGAAGAAAATAGAAGTAAAACTATATAAATGTGGTATCGTTGTAATTGCACTGACCAGAGAATGAAGGGAACAGGTCAGTTTTACTGCATAAGGAACACCCCAAAAACAAAACCTATAAAACTGTGATGGAATTGTGTTTTTTCCCCCAATTTCACCATTTTTTTTTTCCAGCTACCCCTCCATTGTATGTAACAGTAGATGGTGCCATTAGAAAGTATAACTTGTCCCACAAAAAACAAGTCCTCATATGGCTATATGAACGGAAAAAATAAAAAGGTATGACCCTGGGAAGGCAGGGAGTAAAAATCAAATGCAAAAATAGAAAATCACAAGGTCCTGAAGGGGTTAAGCTTCTGCTGGCGGTCAGGAGCTTATAACATTTGACCATCAAGCCCTTGCATCTCCCAGGAGTACATTGCAATCAGCTCTGGCTCCTTCCCTCCCTCTTTAGAAGTAGGGATTAATGACCGAAAGGTGACTTAGACGCTTCACCTGCTTCTCTGAGGGCTTGTTCACACATCAGTTATGTGATCAGTTATTTCCATCAGTTATTGTGAGCCATAACCAGGATTGGAGCCTCCACAGAGATCTGGTGTAATGAAAAGATCTGCACGTGTTCTGTGTTTTTGACCCGCACCTGGTTTTAGCTCATAATAACTGATGGAAATAACTGATCAAATAACTGATATGTGAACAAGCCCTAAGAGATCACTACAGCTGAACTGAGAGGAGGGAAGCTAGTGAGCATGTTAGTCCACTATTCAATGCAGAAGAGGGTGGATCAGACTTTAGGCCGAAGCAGAAACACTAGGGGGTCCTACCAGAGAAGAAAATGCAGTGTGTATTTTTATTGTATGTGTACTGTGAGAACTAGGGATGAGCGAACTTTTGAAAAGTTCGGTTCGGTTCGGTTCGCTTCGGCGAACTTTCTTGAATTTCGGATTCGTAAGAACCGAACCTAAAACGAACCTTGCTATAACGGCTGAATAATTGCTTCTACAATAATGGGAGTCTGATAGGGTACAGTTTCGTTTACTTGCAGTTGCTATTACAATGAAAAAAGTGGAAAAAATCCAAGTGACTTCAACAATGGCGACGCAAAATATACGCATATTTGAGAATTTACACTAATGCATACGCTAATGCGAACATTCCCGCACAAATAACGAACATACAGTGTAATGTCAAAGGTGCGCTACTTAACTGAATATGTACGCATTAGCGTACGCATACACTGCGTCTGCGAACATTCCTACTCAAGTAACGAACATACAGTGTAGCGTTGTCAATTGTACGCTACTTAACTGAATTTGTACGCATTAGAGTACATTCTCAATAAATATGCGTATATTTTGCGTCGCCGTTATTTTAACCAGATTCGTTACGAACTTTCTCAAAATTCGGTTCGGTGACAAACCGAACTTTTGGGAAAGTTCGTAACGAGTGACACACCTCTGAAACCAGCATTTCTGTCACTAATTTATGATGCCATCAGTGAGGTCAGCATAAAGTTGATGACAGGTTCCCTTTAAGTGAATGTCCAACCTTTCTATCTAAATGGACTACAAATTCTTGGCTGGTTAAAAGGATTTGACCAGGATTAAGAAAATATGACTGTTCCATTCCTGTCCATGGGTTGTGTTGGGTATTGCAGTTGAACTCCATTAAATTGATAAAAACGGAGCTACAACGCTGCACAAAATACAAGGAAAGCTGTGGCATCATTTATAGAAAAAAACAAGCATGTTTTCTTAATCCTGGACCAAACCCCTTCCAATTTCTTATTAAAAAATCAATATAATTTGCAACATATTATAAACCCCCAGGACAGGTTGTATTTCACAACAAAACCACTGGGTGGCCAAACAAACATAGACACATATACACAGACATCTTGTGACAGAGTATTACAAAATAATTTTATTTTCCAAAGTTGGTCATCTTCTGCCACATATATTGGGATATTGTGAACAAAAAGCAAAGGTAAAATCTACAGGGTGGGCCATTTATATGGATACACCTAAATAAAATGGGAATGGTTGGTGATATTAACTTCATGTTTGTGGCACATTAGTATATGGTAGGGGGGAAACTTTTCAAGATGGGTGGTGACCATGGCGGCCATTTTGGATCCAACTTTAGTTTTTTCAAAGGGAAGAGGGTCATGTGACACATCAAACTTATTGAGAATTTCAAAACGTAACTTTATTCTTTCATGAGTTATTTACAAGTTTCTGACCACTTAGAAAATGTGTTCAACTGCTACATGATGATGTGTTTCCCTCTTGATGCACTGAAGCTGGCACGCTCCCTGAGTTTTTCCAGCAAGATGGTGCACCACCACATTATGGGTGTCAGGTCTGAGCATTCCTAGATGAACAGTTTCCTGGAAAGTGGATTGGTTGTCGTGGGCCAGTTGAATGGCCCCCAAGGTCTCCCGATCTGACCCCCTTAGACTTTTATCTTTGGGGTCATCTGAAGGCAATTGTCTATGCTGTGAAGATACGAGATGTGCAGCACCTGAAACTACGGATACTGGAAGCCTGTGCTAGCATTTCTTCTGCGGTGTTGCTATCAGTGTGTGAAGAGTGGGAGAAGAGGGTTGCATTGACAATCCAACACAATGGGCAGCACTTTCAACACATTTTATAAGTGGTCAGAAACTTTTAAATAACTCATGAAAGAATAAAGTTATGTTAAACCATGCACACCATTGTTTTCTTGTAAAATTCTCAATAAGTTTGATGATAAGGTCTATCCATATAAATGGCCCACCCTGTATATTGGTATGAACGAATTTTACCTCCATGAACGTTTTATGAGGTTTTGACATGTCCAGCGAGAAAACATTTCCAATGATCGGTAAAGGCTTTGGTCCAGGTGGAAAATTCTTGTACTTTCCTTGATTCTGGGTCTTAAAAGCAATGGCCAAAAATAAGATGACAACAAATGAGAGCAGAACTGTGATTAGGTCCATGGTGAACAGGAGCTCTGTAAAATTTATAAGGTCTGTAAAAGAAGACAGGACAAGGATGATTCTTGTATGGAATTTGATTTTAATGAGACTTTTAAATATGCAACAAACTGAAAGATTTCTTCTTTTAATTCTCTATATTTTTGTTAATAATAGCGTGTATATTTTTACTACTGTTGATTTCCTTAATGTATATAAAAAGCAGTAAGTTATCAGTATCCTAGATTTTTTGTCTGCACCTCCTATGCAGACCTAAGTGGTTACAGACTATAAATCCTGTGTAGTTCTGTGTTGTCCTGCCCTGTTTTGCCCCTTCTTCTTGATGGATGTAGAATATTGGGGGCCAACAAGCCACACTTCCTTCGTCACAGTAAAGTTTGACATACACATTAGATCAGCTGTTTGATGTCAACATCCAGGGGTGCACCGCCAGGTGAGGCGATCACAGCAGGTAGTGGCAAGAGTGGGGCAGCGAAAGGGCCATGGGCAATGAGCGCTTTCATTGTGGCAAAGGGGTTAGGTTAAGAAATCGGCATGGGGGGGCACTGTTTCAGTTTTCACCTCAGGCAGCAGAAAGGCTAGGTGCACCCCTTTCAGCATCTCATAATTTTATACTTAAATGGCAGAGGGACCTATTGCCCCCCCTCCCCCCTGGACACAAGGACCCAGGTGGAAATACTACCTCTACACTCCCTTTGGCTGTCTTGAACTCTATTGCTGTACATTATTATTATCCCAGGCACAGACAATAAAGAGCCCATGTGCAAGAACATTGTACTGGACCTTATACCCTCAAATGCCTGAAAATTCACCAGTAATTGAGAAATAAGTAAATCATTAGCTTACTGCCTTCCATGCATTCTAATAGTAAGTAGGAAGCTTGCAGCTAGTTTCATGGTGGTAGTAAGCCCCTCTCCTACTATGCAGCTGCACATATCCCTACATCATTGAGTAAATTTAAGTAATTTGATTTACAAAAAATTAAGACATTAGGGGAAATTTATCAGGCCCTGCACTCCAGAATTCTGACTTTAAAAACTCTCCGAATATGGCTTTGAGCTTTTTTGGGGCTTATTTGCTCAACAGTTATGAGACATTTAGCATTTTTATACTCCACTTTTAAAAAGTAGGTGGGAAATCGGCCTTGGTTAGCCTGTCGAGTTGATGTAAGACAGATTTATCATTTGCAACCTTTTAAAAAGTCTGCAAAAATTGTGCAATCTCACTCCAGTAAAAAAATTAGTGTAGAAAATGGAGTAACATTTCAAGACAGAAGTGTTAAGCTACTTTTACATTTGTACTTTTGCTGTGCACTTGCAGCGGCTTTGTGTCCGACATAGGAATGCAACAAAACGGAACAGAACGGAATGCTTTCCGGTGCACTCTGTTCCAGTTTGTTAAAGGGGTTGTCTGGGTTCAGAGCTGAACCCGGACATACCCATAATTTCACCCAGGCAGCCTTTTCATGCTCCGATGCTCTCCTTTGCCCTGAGCTAAATTGCGCAGGGCAAAGGCATTTTGTCCAGTTCCGGTGATGAACCGGGCTCTGCCAAGCGGAGGCTTCAGCTCAGCAGTGAGCCTGGTGGCATCACTGCAGTGCTGCCCTAGCTGTTTTACTGGCTAGGGCAGCGCTAAAGCCGGCCCATCAGAGCCAGTGATGACTCTGTCTGGCAGTGAGAGTTTGTAAGTTTGTAGAGTCCTTGCCCTGCGCAATCCAGCTCAGGGTAAGGGAGCGCATCAGAGGATGAAATGCTACAATGCTGTTGTCAGGCAGGTTGCCTGGGTGAAATCCTTGGTATGTCCAGGTTCAGCTCTGAACCCGGACAACCCCTTTAAGCTTTGTCCCTATTGACAATGAATGGGGAAAAAACTTAAGTGTTTTCCTGCAGTTTTGAGATCATTTGCCAGATCTCAATACCGGAGAGGAAAACACAGATTTGAAAGTAGCTTTAGACATAAAATGCACCCAGTTTATCACATAACTTATGACACTTTAAGGCTAGTTTCACATCTGCAGCACAGCTCTCTGCCCGGCTGTTCCAGCAGGGAACAGCCTGCCAGAGTTCTCCAGATTCAACATTAACAGATACTGCCGCCTGCCAGCCAGACCTCATTAAATATAATGGAGCCCAGAAGTGATCTGGATGCTACCCGGTAGTGTTGAGTGAAGCAAGCTTTGGATGCTGCATCTGAAGTTCAAAACTTTGCATTAATGCAGTACGGAGAACCATCTCCATACAGCATTAAAATGAGCTCCTATGAGTCAAAGTCAGTTATTAGCGATGTTGCACAATCCATTGTTGAATAATTTTGGTAGTTGATTTTAACACTTGGAACTGAACCTAGATTTGGTTCCGAGGTACCAGTTGGTACCCAGCTCGGTTCCAAGTTTTAAAGTGGCTTTTCACATTAAAAATTAACGACTGAAGTTATTAAACAAAGTCTCAGGTGACTTCTCAAATAACTAACTTTATTGGAGTCCATACATTTTAATGCTGTACCGAGAGGGATCTCTGTACAGCATTAATCCGACGTTTTGAATGAAGAAACGTCGGGCTTAACATCAGAAGCTTGCTTCGCTCAGCACGACTACCCGGCAAATATGCTGGGAATCGGTCATGCAAAAAACACTTCTCGCAACATTTTTTGTCCAGCTGAATCCTGGCTTTCTATACCAGAATAGACTGCTGGAGAGCACATCCACACGTGAAATTAACCTAAATTTTGTCCAAATTACAGCAACACAAGCTTCTTCAAAACTGACTCGGAAAACTCCCTTCATGATAAAACTTACTCTGTGTGCCTTACTTTGTGCAGTGTGGAGAGTTCAGAAAAACAATCTTCAGGTGGAGACAGTGTGGAGAGTTCAGAAGAACAACCCTCCAGTGGATACTCCGGTGGAGACTCTTATGTCCTGTCCTCACGTGGTGAAGCCTTGGCTTTTAATGCTTTTAGAGAATATTTAAATCATGAGCTGATGACTTGATTAGATTCTTAACTTCTGCAGAACTTGCTCCACCTCGTACAGTAGACAGGAAAGACAGGTGAGGAAATGAATCAGTGATTTTTAGTAACATTTCTCTCTGTTGTTGCATAAGTTAGCCCTCTGCACGCACAGCAAAGAGCTTGTTTTTTTTCCCTGGTTGCTTTTTCCCTGGTTGCTAAAACTGTTGCTCCATTTATTCTGTAAGAGACCGCCACAGATAGCTGAGTTATTTTTTTCTATGTAGTTTTATATTTTTTATGCAGTTTTTTAAGCCAAAATCAGATGTCTATCACAACAGGAAAGAAAGTATTAAGGGCAGATACTTCTCCATTGTTTTCAATCCACTCCTGTCTTTGGCTTAAAAACAACATAAAAAGACCTGAACATGTGGCAGAACCCAAAGTGATTTAATTTTGCTAATAATATTGTTGAATATCTTGGTGTAAAGCAGTTTACTGCCGTGGCTGCAGACATTCCTCCCTCCTACTCCTATTAACAGATAAGACTTGAAAAAGGTATTCTACCAAAATATTATCCTATATGTGGATTTCTAACATTTAAGCTGGAAGGAGTAATGTTTGCACTTCTGATTTGCTGTTTGAGAATTCCCATTATCCGTGATTCTTATTGTGTCATGTAAACAATATATTTTGTAAAGGAGAGCTACAAGTAAAACAAATACACTGGCAGACAGTTACTAAAGACTGCTGTTTCACGTGCCAATTGTAACTATCAGTGGATTTAGAACCAACTGGTTTGACTTTGGGCTAAAACTAAAGGTGTTATCCTGGCCATCCCCTGCTGGTCACCCTTTAAACCCTTTACAGAGATCTGGACTAGTGAATCAAATTGGAATTGAATCCAAAGTTGCAGAGACAATGCAAGGACAGTGTAGGGAGATCATAGGGAGAGTTTTAGACACTGTAGGGAGAGCATAGGGACACTGCAAGGACAGTGAAGGTTGAATGTAATCACGATGTGCATCTTTTTCACCTGCTGCCACAATCTCAGTTAATATGTTACTTTATATAAAGAATTACTATGCCTCAGTATTAAAAAGTGGCCCAATATACCACCGTCTGTATCTTGTTCTACTGTTGACACAATCCCTGTTAATCTTTTAGTAAATATATAGAATGACTGCCCTAGTATTAAAGGACAGTCTAATATACCAAAATATACCAAAAATATACCAAAAACTTGTTATGCCCATGAACCAGAAACCGAAATCTATGCCTGCTAGGAGGTGGAGCAGATCTCATATGTAATTTAGGCCATTTTTCGGGGTTGTGGGCTGTTTTCAGCTCTGTTTTTGAAAAGTGGCAACAAGAGTGGAAAAAAAACTGTTTCCAAATGCCATTTCCACCTAATTTTATTACTTTTTTTTACGTCAAATACCGGGTGTAATAGCCTTTGTCAAGGATCCCCCACTGCGTTTGCCCTTTATTGACATGACAGTGTACGATTTTCCATCCACAACATAAACATACGTGTTGCATCTGTGTTATGTCTGCATGCCGTTTTCTACATCTGTATATATTCCACATTTCTTGTCCAGAAAAATAAAGCTTCCATATTTTTTTTATTTTTCAGCATCACTTCAGATTCCGAGAAAGATGGAGAGCAGTGAATAATTTCATTGACTTGTATGGGTCTGTATTCTGTCCTTTTTTTTTTAAGCAGACAGTACAAAGAAAAAGAGTTGTAAATTAGTCCTTCTGTCTGGACTGGACCTGGAGGAGTGGAGCATTACAGAAGGACTCACAGAAAGCCAAAGCTCGTTCTCATGCTCCTCCTGCACTGGGCATGACAGTTGGTGGAGTGTTATGATTTGTCATCATTATAAGGGCTCATGAACACTGTGCAGTCCATTCCATGCATTGGCATGTTCCATGTTGATGGCTGTAGAAGGAAGTGCTGGTATGTATGTGTGTATATGTATATGCATGCATGCCCCCTTCATGAGGCATGCATATACATGTATATCTATATATGAGCCTTCTATATATGTATCTGTGGGTCTCCAGATATGCCCCAATATGTGGTGCCCTGTGATGCATATGATGCCCTCTATATATATTATATTGTGCCCCCAGTTGCTCCTAATGTATATAGATACATGTATATATGCCCCAGTTTTATATGCATTTATCCATATACATATAAACTGACCCTCCACCCTGCATCCCCCTGGAGGCACATACCAGCACACTTGCAGGAGGGAAATGCTGCCCTGATGACAGTCTCGGGCACATCAAAGGACAGAGGATTGATAAGAGACAGGTAGCACTGTTCTGCTCAGGGTTTTCAGTAGGGCTGTGTTATACAGTGGACCAGTGCAGAAAGTGGGTTGCGGACAGGCAACATTGAGGTTGTACTGTGCACTCACTTGCTGGTCCGGACAGGTAACACAGCTCTGATTGAGGTTGGACACGGAATGGTTGACAGCGGGATGCGGCCCATGGTTTTGTGTTGTGGAGCCCTGTAGAGTCAAGGCAAGGTTTTCGCTATGGATTCTGCTGACCTCCACAACACAGGTTAACAGGGTGAAGTCAGACTGGAAACACATGAGTAAGACAGGGATGCCATGCCATCAAGAATAGAGGATGCTTCATCCACAGCTCCCCTTGGATATCCTTAACCTATTAGGGTGGCCATCCTTATCTGTTGCTTCAGAGGGATGTGCGGCAGAGGATGGGATCCTCTGAAGGTTGGGTGTTCTTACACTAGTGTTGGGATAACGAGGGGTCCTGTTAGATGAAGGTCAGCCCAATACCTTTCTCCACACGTGGGTTAAGGGTATTGGTGCTGGAAGTGAGGCAACTAATTGCACCATGAGGGGAGAAATCCCTCGGGAGCATTGGGTATTTTTTTGTATCCTAGGAAGAATACTATAGGACAAGGAAGTACCCTGATGACGACAAGGAAAGAACCGAATCTTGGCCCCGACACTATCATCTGGCTTCAGCGGATGCCGCTCAGTTTTGAACCAAGCCACGATCCAGCTGGAGCATTGCTAGACTAAGAAGACGGATGTGTCCTGGTGGGAATGACTGTTCAGCAAAGGTCACTTCATTTCTTTTGATAAATCCGGTGATGGTTCATCTGGTTCTGAATGGGACTGTGCAAGATACTTGTGGACACTCACCCCAGAACCAGATAGAACATCGCGAAGATGACCAGAGAAGATGACTCAGGACATAACTCCTGTGAAGTCCTGAAGCCAGGGACTGCATTGGATCCTATGAGGGCTCAGGATGTAGTACCAACGCCATCCTGAAACCCCATAGTATTGTATACTTGTTTCAGAATATGCATTTGATACATATTGTTGTTTTCTATTGTTGGGTGGGGGTGGGACAGTGTGCATGAGTAAATGGGGACAAGAGTAGGGCACGTTAGGGTCAGGACCAAGGTATTTGTAACTACAAACCTTAGAACGGTGCAGTTCGTAAGGGATGGACTGAGTGATAGTTGGTGCGGTGCTTTTCCCACAGGTAGAATTTAGGTACTCTGACATCACCTCACACTCCAGAAATTCTGACCTGCCTTGTAAAGACCTACTGATCTGTCCATGGGAGAACTTCCTCAACAACAGTCTGCAATCAAGCTGAAAGAAGTGTCGGGAGAAAGTCTGAAAGGAGGCCATTCCACAATTGACCGCACCCCACAAAGAAGGAGGTGCGACATGGTTTGACCTAGAAGATCGAGAGTGAAGCCATCCCAGAGTCTGAAGACGACAGTGGGAGCAGCTCGATACTTGAAGACCGACACTACAAAAAGATTGAGAGTGAAGCCATCCCAGAGTCTGACCCATAAAAGATGACAGTGGGAGGAGCTGAATACTTGAAGACCAGACACTAGTGAAGCCATCCCAGAAGTCTGAGATAAAGACGGTGGGAGAAGCTGAAGATAAAGGCGAGGACGGTTTATTCTGTGGACGGAGATGTTGGGTTACGGTGAAGGGCAGGGAAGAGGTCCAAGCCACAAGGGAAATGTCTGAGTACCTAAGGATGGGATAATTCTTCAGTCCATCCTGAACTGTTATCCATTATGATTGAGGTTGAGGAGGCAAATACATCCCAACACTTCCCCCAAAAATTTGTCGTGTTTCCCGAGAACAGGGGGATTGTAGAAGGAAGTGCTGGTATGTATGTGTGTATATGTATATGCATGCATGCCCCCTTAATGAGGCATGCATATACATGTATATCTATATATGGGCCTTCAATATATGTATCTGTGGGTCTCCAGATATGCCCCAATATGTGGTGCCCTGTGATACATATGATGCCCCCTATATATATTATATTGTGCCCCCAGTTGCTCCTAATGTATATAGATACATGTATATATGCCCCAGGTTTACATAGTAACATAGTTTATAAGGCCGAAAAAAGACATCTGTCCATCCAGTTCGGCCTGTTTTCCTACAAGTTGATCCAGAGGAAGGCAAAAAAACCCTGTGAGGTAGAAGCCAATTTTCCCCACTTTAGGGAAAAAATTCCTTCCCGACTCCAATCAGGCAATCAGAATTACTCCCTGGATCAACGACCCATCTCTAGTAACTATAACCTATAATATTATTACCCTCCAGAAATGCATCCAGGCCCCTCTTGAACTCTTTTAGTGAACTTACCATCACCACCTCCTCAGGCAGAGAGTTCCATAGTCTCACTGCTCTTACCATAAAGAATCCTCTTCTATGTTTGTGTACAAACCTTCTTTCCTCCAGACACAGAGGATGTCCCCTCGTCACAGTCACAGTCCTCGGGATAAATAGATCATGGGAGAGATCTCTGTACTGACCTCTGATATATTTATACATAGTGATTAGATCTCACCTCAGTCATCTTTTTTCTAAAGTGAATAAGCCTAATTTTGATAATCTTTCTGGGTACTGTAGTCCACCCATTCCAGTTATTACTTAACTTGCCCTCCTCTGAACCTTTCTCCAGCTCTGCTATGTCTGCCTTGTTCACAGGAGCCCAGAACTGTACACAGTACTCCATGTGTGGTCTGACTAGTGATTTGTAAAGTGGCAGGACTATGTTCTCATCACGGGCATCTATGCCTCTTTTGATGCAACCCATTTTCTTATTGGCCTTGGCAGCATCTGTCTGACACTGGTTTCTACAGCTTAGTTTGCTGTTCATTAAAATTCCTAGGTCCTTTTCCATGTCAGAGTTACCTAATATTTTACCATTTAGTATGTACTGGTGATTTGCATTATTCCTTCCCATATGTATAAACTTACATTTGTCAGTGTTAAACCTCATCTGCCACTTCTCTGCCCAAGCCTCCAGTCTATCCAGATCCATCTATAGCAGTGTACTGTCCTCTTCTGTGTTTATTACTTTACACAGTTTAGTGTCATCTGCAAAAATTGATATTTTACTGTGCAAGCCTTCTACAAGATTATTAATAAATATATTGAAGAGAATAGGGCCCAATACTGACCCCTGTGGTACCCCACTAGTGACAGTGACCCAATCTGAATATGTGCCGTTAATAACCACCCTCTGTTTTCTATCACTGAGCCAGTTACTTACCCACATACAGACATTTTCTCCCAGGCCAAGCATTCTCATTTTATATACTAACCTTTTATGTTGTACCGTGTCAAATGCTTTGGAGAAGTCCAGATATACGATATCCATTGATTCGCCGCGGTCAAGTCTAGAACTTACCTCCTCATAGAAACAGATTAAATTGGTTTCACATGACCGATCCCTCATGAAGCCATGCTGATATGGAGTTATTTGCTTATTTTCATTGAGGTACTCCAAGATAGCATCTCTTAGAAAACCCTCAAACAGTTTACCCACGACTGATGTTAAACTTACCAGCCTATAGTTCCCGGGCTCCATTTTTGGACCCTTTTTGAATATTGGCACCACATTTGCTATGCGCCAATCCTGTGGAACACTCCCTGTCAGTATAGAGTCCTTAAATATCAGAAATAAGGGTCTGGCAACGACATTACTTAATTCTCTTAGGATACGGGGGTGTATGCCATCCGGTCCTGGCGATTTGTCTATTTTGATCTTTTTAAGACACAACTCTACTTCTTCCTGGGTCAGACAGGGCATTTTTAATGGGGAATTTACTTTTATATTCTGCATTTTATCTGACAGTTTATTTTCCTCAGTGAATACAGTGGAGAAAAAGATATTTAGTAGCTTTGCGTTCTCCTCATCGCTCTCTGCAACTCCCCCCTCATTACTCTGTAAGGGGCCGACACCTTCAGGTTTATACTTTTTACCATTTATATAATTAAGGAACATTTTAGGATTAGTTTTACTCTCTTTGGCGATTAAACTTTCGGTCTCTAGTTTGGCTGTTTTTATTTGTCTTTTACATATTCTATTTTTTTCCTTATAGTTTTTCAATGCTTCCTCGCTCCCCTCCTGTTTTAGTGATTTCTGTTTGTCATTTATTGCTTTCCTTACAGTTCTATTTATCCACATTGGTTTTTTCTTGTTCCTTAACCTTTTATTCCCATAAGGTATGTACCTCTCACAATTAGATATTAGGATGCTTTTAAAAATCTCCCATTTTGTGGCTGTATTTTTATTTTTGAGGACTTTGTCCCAGTTAGTTAGGCCTATGGCCTCTCTTAGTTGACTAAATTTTGCTTTTTTGAAGTTTGGCATTTTTGTTCCTCCCTGAAGAAATGCTCTTTTGAATGACAGTTGGAAGGTTATTATATTATGGTCACTATTTCCCAGGTGTCCCGCGACCTGCACATCTGTTGTTCTGTCAGGTCTATTGGTTAATACTAAGTCCAGTATGGCCGTCCCTCTAGTCGGGTCCTGAACCAGTTGGGAAAGGTAATTGTCTTTGGTTATTGCCAAGAACCTGTTTCCTTTATGAGATATACAGGTTTTAGTTTCCCAGTCTATATCTGGGTAGTTGAAGTCCCCCATAATAACGACCTCATTAAAATTTGCCGCCTTCTATTTCATTTAGAAGTAGATTTTCTGTGGACTCTGGTATATTAGGTGGTTTATAATAAAGTCCTATTAGTATTTTATTATTGTTTTTGACTCCATTTATTTCTACCCACAGTGACTCCACATCTTTATGTCCCTCACTTATATCTTCCCGCAGTGTGGGCTTTAGACAGGACTTTACATAAAGACAGACCCCTCCCCCTCTCCGGTTTTGGCCATCCTTTCTAAACAGACTGTAACCCTGTACGTTGACTGCCCAGTCATAGGTATCATCCAGCCATGTCTCAGTTATTCCCACTATTTCATAGTTCTCCTCACACATCACTAATTCCAGTTCACCAGTTTTATTAGTCAGGCTTCTGGCATTAGTGTACATACAGTTAAAAGGTTTATATATATATTTTCCCCTACACCTTTCCTTCTGCACTGTTCTAGTTCCTCATTCCATTCCTCCCCCAGTTCCATTACCTTGCCCCAGGTCTCTATCTTCCCCATCTATAATGTAGTTACCCTCCCCCCAGTCCCTAGTTTAAACACTCCTCCAGCCTTCTAGCCATCTTCTCCCCCAAAACAGCTGCCCATTCCCCATTGAGGTGCAGCCCATCCCTACAGTAGAGCCTGTAGCCGACAGAGAAGTCAGCCCAGTTCTCCAAGAACCCAAATCCCTCCTTCCTACACCAGTTTTTGACCCACTTGTTTACCTCCCTGATCTCCCGCTGCCTTTCTTGTGGGGCTCGTGGTACAGGCAGTATTTCGGGAAAACACTACCTTTGACGTCCTTGCCCTAAGTTTGTGCCCTAAATCCCTAAAATCATTTTTAAGGACGCTTTTTTTAAGGACGATTTTTATATGCATTTATCTATATACATATAAACTGACCCTCCACCCTGCATCACCCTGGAGGCGCATACCAGCACACTTGCAGGAGGAAGATGCCACCCTGATGACAGTCTTGGGCACATCAAAGGACAGAGGATTGATAAGATCATCTACCCTTTGTCACACAGCTCTGGTATCAGCTGTTCACAGCAAGGGTTGCTATGAACACGGGTGTTGGTCTCCTCCAGGCCAAGGCCTTGCATTGTGAAGGTTTATTACACCTGATTGATATCTAGTGTCCTTTTGTGCAGACCCCAAACAGGTAGTTGGTGACATGCTAAACCTGTTTTTATAGCATGAACTGTCCACACCTTCCCCCCTACGTATGATAGATAAATAGTCCAGCATTTGGGGGACTAGGGGGAGCTTTGACCACCACAAGCAGAGGGGACTCATCACCACAGAGGAAGGAAGCCAAGCAGCCCCTCCAGAAACAGAGACTGGCTAAGTACCCCTGGAACTCCCTGTTACCCCTAATTATCTCCAAACTCCTGACCCCTGCAGTGCCTTATCACTGCAGATAACCCCTTGCATTCCCCTATAACCCCTGTATTGTAAGTAGCCCCCTTTTAGGGACAGCTAGTAGTAGGCTTGGGAGGGTACTGCTGTAATTATATGTATTTCTGTGTGAGTGTATGTGTTTTAGATAGTTTGTGGGTGGAACTTGTATGTGGGATTGTGTAGTGTAGTTGAGTTTTTATACTGAGGTTGTGTTATTGTATTGTTGTGCGGCTATATGTATATATATTTATATACGCCAATATAAATATATATATAGATAAAGTCTAAATAATTAGACTGTAGACTTTTAGTATTTTGTAATAAATATTTTTATTATTTAAATACTGTATACATTGTCTTTTTGTGTAGCCGCCATAGTACAGTTCAGTACACATAGTGCAGGGAACGGACTTCAGTAAAGGAAATAAATAGGCGGAGCTAGCGAGAGCCGGTTACGCCTATTTATGAATATTGATTATTAATATCCCACACAATATTAGTAATTAAATATACCCTTTAACAATGGCGCAGATGAATGCAGACCTATTCAACTTGAATGGGTCCGTGATGCATTCACACCGCAAAACAATAGAGCAAGTTCTATTTTTTTTTTTGAGGTGCGGAGGCACGGACAGAAAACTGTGAAAACAAGGTTCCGTGCCTCCGTTCCTCACTGCACCTTCTAAATTGCAAACCCATTCAAGTTAGTGAGTGCACATCCATGATCCGGTGCACAAATGGCCAGTGCCCTTATATTGCGGACCCGCAATACGGGCACCGGCTAATAATGGTCGTGCGCATGAGCCATTATGAGAAGTGGAAACCGTTATGTGCTCTCCATGTAAATAAAGCATGCATGCTTCACCTCTCCTCTACTGATCGATATCTCATGTCACTTTTCCTCTAGACAACATTTGCGGCTCACCTTTTCCCTGCGATAATTTGTATTACTCAATCTGCTCTACACCTACCAGACTCAACACACGGGCCTCCGCCTCCTCTTTGCTGTAGGCACTGTACTCCACGCTTTGTGTTGTTGCATCACCTGTTATCACTTGTCATGTCATGAAAAATGCAGCCCTTTTCTTGTCATTTATTGTCTTTTTACATTAGACAAGCCCTTTTTAATAGCTTTTTGTCTTTTATACTTTTTGCCTATGCCAATGGTCTCCAACCTGTGGCTTTGATCGAAGGCTGTCAGAGCATGCTGGGAGTTGTGATCCCACAACAGCTGGAAAGCTTCAGGTTGGAAAACATTGACTTAGATAAGAATTCATTTCGCAATGTAGCTATAAAAAGGAGATGAAACGTGGTCAGGTGGCGCGATCAATACAGATTATTGAATAACTCAGTGGCTATAGTACATTTTTCATAACATACAATTACAAAAGTATTCATCAGATGTTCTTGAATGGTTGACTCGGTCATCCACTTCCTCCCAGATAACATCTGAAACCCCCAGCCAAGAGTCGGTGGGTTCGTCAGACACAACCCTTAGTTGGCATGGGCCAGGAGCAGCTCCAGTGCCCTCACCTGTCCTCAACTTGCCTCTGTCGGCTCTGCGCCACTATACAGCAAGGAAAAACTACTTGAGGACAGTCAGCAGCTACTGGGAAGCTAAGAGGTGGGGCAGAAATCCGCTCCTTCCAGTAGGCTGTCAAGTACTGATGAGGAGAGTGTAGTGGGAGGTGATGTTGAGAGTGGTCAGGCTTTGTACACCGAGACAGTTGAGGAGGACATTAGCGACGTGCAAACTGTAGTTGATGATGATGTAGCCGATCGCACTTGGGAGCCGGGTAAAGCAAGGGCTTCATCATCATTATCATCATCTGCAGACGAGACTGACAGCTTGCGCGTCAGGCAGCGGTGCAGTCAGCAAGTCGGTAGTGTGGCCGTTAGTCAGCGGAGTGGCAGCAGTGCGAGGTCGGGAGCCAAACGGGCACGGGGTAGACCACACTCTTTGCAGGTGCTTTACGGCCTTGAAAAGAGCGGCGCAGGGGCTCAGCCAGGACGCGGAGGTACCACTCAGTCAGTGCGGAGTGTTGGTGGTAAAATTGCCGACTCGGCGGTGTGGAAGTTTTATGTTAAGACGCCTGAGGAGGTGAACATGCCTATATGTAGAATTTGTGGTCAGAAAGTGAAGCGTGGTCAGGGTGCTAATGTTGGCACCACGGCCCTGCGCCAACATATGCAGCGTCACCACAAAGTGACCTGGGAGAACCGTGGCTCAGATGTGGCGGTCCAGTCGGCAGCAGCAACAGCAGCATCACCCAGTGGCATGCATCCCATTTCAGGCAGTCAAGGCTTCAGCATCTCTGCCGAAGAGAGCTGTCTGTCATCTACCGCTCCAGATGCTCCTGCTCCTCCTCCTCTTATTCCTCGCCACTCATTACGGCAGCAGTCGTTCCCAGATGATTGCAAAAAGACAGCAGTACATGTCCAGCCATCCTAGAGTGCAGAAGCTGACCGTGCTCCTGTCCAAGTTGCTCGTGCTGCAGTCCCTCCCTTTTCAACTGGTGGACTCTGCACCGTTCAGAGAACTGATGTCTTGCGCTGAGACGAGGTGGAGAGTCTCAAGCTGTCATTTCTTTGCCAAAAAGTCAGTCCCAGCCCTTTACAAATATGTAGAAAAGAAGGTGGCCCAGTCCTTGAGGCTATTGGTGTCTGCCAAAGTGCACGGCAGCACCGACGTGTGGCGTTGTAACTACGGTCAAGGCCAGTACATGTAATTGTAATTTTGATGTCAGCCAGTGGCAGCTCATGCGTGACACCTGCCGCTTGCTCAGGCCCTTTGAGGAGGCCACATTATTTGTCAGTCGCCAGGACCACGGTATGAACAACGTCATTCCACTGCTTCATGTCCTGGAACAGATGCTGCAAAATCTTTCTGGTCAGGGCACTGGAGACGTGAAGACTGCATCTCATGGCCACATGAGTCCGGTGGGGGCTGAACTGGAGGAGGAGGAGGACATTGGAGCACAAGAATTTAGTGTTTTTTCTACCCAGGTGACAGAAGAGGAGGAGCAGGAGCAGCCAGAGGAGGTAGAGGGAGATGAGAAAGATGAGGCAGATGACCCAGAGACACATGCACTTATTTTTGTTTTGTTTTTTGGTTTGTGGAGGCCTCAAAACATTTGGAAATAGCAAAGAGGTGGGAATGCCATCAGTAGCGCTTCTACTAGCGTGCATTTGTACTCGTGTATCTTCTGTTCTCGTTCCAGTGACGTAAGTAAGGACGGTACATTATCCTTATAGCGTGGATCCAGCAAGGTGGCCACCCAGTAATCAGCACTGGTAAGAGTGAGGGAAACTCGATGGTTGTTGCGCAGGCATGGCAGCATGTAGTCAATCATGTGTGGCAGGCTCATTTGTGCCAGTGATGCCTGAGAGCTGATGTGGGTGCCACCCTGCTGTGAACGTGGATCCTCCTCCTCTAACACTGTGCACTGGCTGGACAGTTGTGTATTTGGCCACTGTTGTTGCAGGAACCCACCCTCCAAGCCACCTGTGGACAACTGGCCTGACAACCATGGGAATGATCCCTGTTCCTTCTTCTCTTCCTCATGTACCACATCCTCATCCATCACTGCCCAAAACATTTTTTCAAGGAGACACAGAAGTGGGATAGTAATGCTGAGTACTTGAAACAGTGCAACACGGCACACACGTCCTGCATGGATGCCCACTCATTGGCTCCACAGAGCGACTCATGTGTGCTGCAGCTGAAGCTCCACTATCGCCTGCTGCTGCTTGAACAGTCTCTCCAGCATGTGCAAGGTGGAGTTCCACCTTGAGAGTATGTTGCATATGAGGCAGTGAGCGGGAAGGCAGAAGTTACACTGCAGCAGTAGGGTGAGAAGAACAAAAGCGCACACAGAGGGCCTGCACTTTCTACAGCAGCTCTGACATATTGGGGTAATTTTTCAGGACGCTCTGCACCACCAAATTCAGCACATGTGCCAGACAAGGGATGTGCATCAAACCAGCTAGGCCCAGAGCTGATATGAGATTTTGGCCATTGTCGCACACCACCACTCATTGATCTGTTCTTCCATGCCTGCCCACAGCTCCTGCGCAGTGTGGGGTTATTCCCCCAAATATATGAGTTTCCGAACAGCCTGCCGTAGTTTCCCCCTGGCTGTACTGAAGTTGGTGGTACAGGTGTTACGCTGATGTGATGAGGATTAGTCCTTATGCACACAAATGTATTTTGTTCCCATGTTTTTTGCAGATAGGATGCGGACCCATTCATTTCAATGGGTCCGCAAAAAATGCGGACAGCACACCGTGTGCTATCCGCATCCGTATGTCCGTTCCGTAGCCCTGCAAAAAAAATAGAACATGTCCTATTCTTGTCCGTTTTGCGGACAAGGATAGACATTGTTACAATGGATCTTCAAAAAAAAACGGATGCCATACGGACGTCATTCGTTTTTTTTGTGGATCCGCAAAACACATACAGTCGTGTGCATGTAGCCTTAGGAGGAGGAAACAGAAGAAACCTCTAGCAATCCTCGTGGTGGTAGGAAGTGCCCCAAACCGCTGTTCGCCTCATGCCCAGCCGCCACCACATTTACCCACTGGGCAGTTAGGAAGATATAACGTCCCATTCAGGGCCAGGGCTCGCGGGTAGGTAGGGAAGGGGGGTACATTCTCTTTCTCTCCAGTGTTTGGAGGATGGACAGCTGAATACTTCCATGGGACAGTGTGGAGATGCTCAGTTACACTGGTTGTAGTGGTGGTGTTGCTGTCACATCCTCACTTTGAGGTCTGCCAGGTGGCCCTGTAGCTCCAGAGGGGGAGGAAGAGGTCAGACAGCATCAGAAGAGGGAGGAGGAGGAGCCTCAGATCTTTTGTATTTTTTCGGTTGTCTAATCCACTGCATCTCATGCTTTGCAGTTAGATGTCTGGCCATGCAGGTGGTGCTCAAGTTTAGAACATTTATGCCTTGTTTCAAGCTCTGACGGCATAGCGGGCAAACCACATGTGTCTTGTCTTCAGCACATTGCCTGAAGAATTGCCACTCCAGGGAACTCCTTTGAGCTGGATTTGGTGTGCTCTGTCCCTCTGTGCTTTAGGCAGTAGCAGACGTACTGGCTTGGGGTCGGGCATTCTGCTTTTGTGCCCTGCTTTATCTTTTGCTGTGCGGCTGGTGCTGCGTTACCCCCACCTCTTCCTCAGAACTGCACACGTCACTCTGATGACCTGGATGCCATGTGAGGCCTAGGACCTCATTATCCTCCACATCATCTTCCACCCACTCCTCACCCCTGCCCTCCTGGCCGGTTTGCACAGTACAGAAAGCCACAGTAGTTGACAGTTGTGTTTTATCATCATTAGCAGAGATGTGCTGCGGCGGTCCTCCCACGTCCTCATCCTCAAACATAAGAGGTTGGGAATCAGTGCACTCAATCTCTTCCACTTCTAGGGCAGGGCTAGGTGGATGGCCTATGGAAACTCTGTCATCAGAGTCATCAGAAGGCATTAGTGACTGCTGCATGACTTGGGGCTCAGCAGGGGTTGAGGTGGAAGACAGATGTCAGTGGGCCGCCAGTGCCTACTCTGCACTTTCGGCAGGGGACTGGGTGGGAGACAATAAGAAAGAACTTACAAAGAAAAAAAAAGGGAATTTCAGTCAGCACATCCCAGTGTGCAGGTGCATGTTGCTATGGCTAAATGCACAAGGAAAGGAAAATACATACAATGCAACGGCACACTGCTAACCAGATAAAGCACAAAATGCCATAGAGATATGAGGTATTCTGGAGCTAATGCTATGCTTGTTTAATAAATTAGAGATTATTGGCCGGACGGGCCCAGATAATTTTGTACAAAATATATTTGCTAATTTATTAAGCAAGCATAGCATTAGCTTCAAAACACCTCATTTCTCTATGGAATTTTGTGCTTTATCTGATTGGCAATATGAAAGAACTGGAGTCACTGTCAGACATCTAGTCTGCTACCGCCTCTACTTGTTCTGACCTCACCATTTGTAGAGTGGTATTTAGGCCTACAAATTGACACAGAACTTCCTGCATGCAGACCCCAGAAGAAGGTGTTTCATTTGAGTGAATAGCTGGCACTGATTTACAACATCCTCTCACTACAGCAAGAACTCCATCACCACCAACACCAGCAGCACCATGAACACGGCCACATCCTCTAGATTTTTTTATGGTCACAAACAATTGTATTTCTATGTCGTGGGTGAAAATAAAGTGTTTTGCATCCCCAAAAATGCCTATAGGTTACCTACACACTTAATAGATGAATGAACTCTCCTATTAAAGTAAAAGCGGTGTCATGAACCCCAAAAATTGACTTTATTTCACCAACACAATTAACAGACTGATTTACTCTCCTATCACAGTAAGATGGATACAAAGGCGGTGTTATAAAACCCCAAAATATTGCTTTGTGTCACCAACACTATTAACAGACTAATTGTCTTATAACAGACAGATGAAAATGCATAGAAACATAGAAACATACACTCACCGGCCACTTTATTAGGTACACCATGCTAGTAACGGGTTGGACCCCCTTTTGCCTTCAGAACTGCCTCAATTCTTCGTGGCATAGATTCAACAAGGTGCTGGAAGTATTCCTCAGAGATTTTGGTCCATATTGACATGATGGCATCACACAGTTGCCACAGATTTGTCGGCTGCACATCCATGATGCGAATCTCCCGTTCCACCACATCCCAAAGATGCTCTATTGGATTGAGATCTGGTGACTGTGGAGGCCATTTGAGTACAGTGAACTCATTGTCATGTTCAAGAAACCAGTCTGAGATGATTCCAGCTTTATGACATGGCGCATTATCCTGCTGAAAGTAGCCATCAGATGTTGGGTACATTGTGGTCATAAAGGGATGGACATGGTCAGCAACAATACTCAGGTAGGCTGTGGCGTTGCAACGATGCTCAATTGGTACCAAGGGGCCCAAAGAGTGCCAAGAAAATATTCCCCACACCATGACACCACCACCACCAGCTTGAACCGTTGATACAAGGCAGGATGGATCCATGCTTTCATGTTGTTGACGCCAAATTCTGACCCTACCATCCGAATGTCGCAGCAGAAATCGAGACTCATCAGACCAGGCAACGTTTTTCCAATCTTCTACTGTCCAATTTCGATGAGCTTGTGCAAATTGTAGCCTCAGTTTCCTGTTCTTAGCTGAAAGGAGTGGCACCCGGTGTGGTCTTCTGCTGCTGTAGCCCATCTGCCTCAAAGTTCGACGTACTGTGCGTTCAGAGATGCTCTTCTGCCTACCTTGGTTGTAACGGGTGGCAATTTGAGTCACTGTTGCCTTTCTACCAGCTCGAACCAGTCTGCCCATTCTCCTCTGACCTCTGGCATCAACAAGGCATTTCCGCCCACAGAACTGCCGCTCACTGGATGTTTTTTCTTTTTCGGACCATTCTCTGTAAACCCTAGAGATGGTTGTGCGTGAAAATCCCAGTAGATCAGCAGTTTCTGAAATACTCAGACCAGCCCTTCTGGCACCAACAACCATGCCACGTTCAAAGGCACTCAAATCACCTTTCTTCCCCATACTGATGCTCGGTTTGAACTGCAGGAGATTGTCTTGACCATGTCTACATGCCTAAATGCACTGAGTTGCCGCCATGTGATTGGCTGATTAGAAATTAAGTGTTAACAAGCAGTTGGACAGGTGTACCTAATAAAGTGGCCGGTGAGTGTAGAAGCATAGAAGATTGACGGCAGAAAAAGACCACCTGGTCCATCTAGTCTGCCCTTTTATTATCCTTTTATTTTTATCTTAGGATAGATACATGTTTATCCCAGGCATGTTTAAATTCAGTTACTGTGGATGTATCAACCACCTCTGCTGGAAGTTTGTTCCAAGCTTCTACTACTCTTTCAGTGAAATAATATTTTCTAATGTTGTTCTTGATTTTTCCCCCAACTAACCTCAGATTGTGCCCCCTTGTTCTTGTGTTCTGTTTCTTATTAATAACACTTCCCTCCTGAACTTTATTCAGTCCTTTAACATATTTAACATGCAGAGTTTTGAACCCCAATAATGACTGTAGGTCAACCACAGAATTAACAGCTCAATTACGTATTGTATTTCTTTGTCACTGGTGCAAAAGTGTTAAAAAAAATAAATAAAACCCTAACACTGTCCTTCAGTGCAGCAGCGTCCTGTCCCTACACTAGTCAGAGCAGAATGGTGGCACACGATGTGATCCGGCATGCATGGTCAAATGGTGCGCCGGCCAATTACAGCCATGCCAATACAAGGCATGACTGTGATCGCATCCAGGTGCCCACAGCTTAAACACTTGTAGATTGGCTGTGCTGCAGTCTTTGAACAAGCTTTATTTTAACTCCAAACAACGAACATGGACTTTTGCACCAATGTCCCTTTTCTCAACGAATCCTGGACATTGCAGTCTGGGTTCGCTCATCCCTAGTTTTAACATCTAAAAACTGCTGGCGGCACTATATACACAAAGGAGGAAGCAGTATAAGCATACCTAGGGTGATGGTAATTCAAAGGTACCATGTGTTCCAAATACAGAAAGTTTGTGTTCCATAGACAGGAAGTGTGTCAACTGAAACTTTTAGTATCCTAACACTAGCTGTTTACACAAAGGTCTTCCATTCTTCTATGCAACTGCCACACCCTCCCTACAATGACAGCACCAGGCAGTGTGAACACAATCATGCCTGGCCCTGACCTCTCCTAAAGTCTTGAAGCGCACAGTGCAGCGAGAGGCTTTAGGTGTGCGGTAGTTAGACCCCCACTGATCAGATACAGATAACTTATCCTGAGCATAGGTTATCAGTAACGTTGAGCAAATTGAAGTTACTACAGTGAAATTCAATCTGAATTTTAGGAAAAATTTGATTTGCCATGGATCCGAATTTCTTGGCGCTTCATGGTAACAAATCAATTTATTTTTACTGAAATAACTGTAAAAAAAAATACATACTCACCTCTCCCCGATCAAATGGATAAGGCAAGTACAGTATGCATTTTTTTGTTTCAACCCCTGATTAACCCCCTAATAGGCTGAATGTGACTCTCAGATGCCATAATCAGCATTGAACTTGGCATCTGGGTAGGGTTAAGAAACGAAGGCACGGAGATCACCGTTCACCAACGTTGTGCCCACTCCATACAATGGAATTTAATTTGTTACAAAGTAATTTGTAACAAATAGAATTTCTTGTTCAAGTTCAGCAAAACAGCCTAATCAAATTTTTGAAAATGTTGCTCCTCACTAGTTATCAGTATGAAACCTCTTTTAGCTTCATAACAAATCGATTCTAAATTAATCTGATTTGTTAGAAATGTAAAAAAAAAAAGTGTCTGGCAAGTAAATCTGTTTTTGCGATTAGTTTATAGGAATCACTTACAAACAATATCCAGTGCCATTTTACTATGGATACTGTGACCTAGAAGAGTGTTATGTGGCAGTGTCTGACAAAAAGCTATTGCACACACAAGTAGCTAGTATGGTAGTAGTAGTACTGGAGTAGTGTGATAGGGACACTATAATCAGAGTATAGGGAGAGAATGAAAAGATATAATTGAGTAGATTTTTGGGAATTAATTCAGGGAAAGCTTTGAGGGAGTGAGGGATTTGTCACCCAGTTGTTTGTTTAATACAGCTGCTGCTAGCTGATAGTTTTGTAGTAAAATCCACCTGCAAGAAAAAAAGAAAAAAACTAGGGATGAGCGAACTTTTGAAAAGTTCGGTTCGGTTCGGCGAACTTTTGTGAAATTCGGATTCGTACGAACCGAACCTAAAACGAACCTTGCTATAATGGCTGAATAATTGCAGCTACAATAGTGGGAGTCTGATATGGTATAGTTTTGTTTAGTTGCAGTTGCTATTACAATGAAAAAAGTGGAAAAAATCAAAGTCCAAAAATAGTCATCGACAGCCAGGTCGACAACATTTGACAGCATTGAAGATGTCCGCTGGAGCAGTCCATGTCAGGCCAGAGCCCAAGAATAGGCTGCGTTGAAGTCGATGCGGTCTCAGTGACATCACAGGTCAGAAGACAGACAGGCGTACCATTTAATTAGACCTTGTGCACCCCAGAACAGGTACACATTAGCCAAGGTGTAAGTGATTACACGGGACATAGGACACAAAGTGCAAGTTGGCAACACCGGCAGCATTGCCTTGGACCCAGTAGGGTGGAAAACAGACATTTGACAGTGGAACCAGCAGCAGTAATAGTACTGTATTGGACCCAGTATGGTTGAGAACAGACAATTGATGGAGGAGGAGGCGGAAGCACTTGATAGCACCCAGGCCAGTATGGTTGAGAACAGACAATTGACAGAGGAGTAGGCGGCAGCAGCACTTGATAGCACCCAGGCCAGTATGGTTGAGAACAGACAATTGACGGAGGAGTAGGCGGCACCACTTGATAGCACCCAGGCCAGTATAGTTGAGAACAGACAATTGACGGAGGAGTAGGCGGCAGCACTTGATAGCACCCAGGCCAGTATAGTTGAGAACAGACAATTGACGAAAGAGGAGGAGGCAGCAGCACTTGATAGCACCCAGGCCAGTATAGTTGAGAACAGACAATTGACGGAGGAGTAGGCGGCAGCACTTGATAGCACCCAGGCCAGTATAGTTGAGAACAGACAATTGACGGAGGAGTAGGCGGCAGCACTTGATAGCACCCAGGCTAGTATAGTTGAGAACAGACAATTGACAGAGGAGTAGGCGGAAGCACTTGATAGCACCCAGGCCAGTATAGTTGAGAACAGACAATTGACGGAGGAGTAGGCGGCAGCACTTGATAGCACCCAGGCCAGTATAGTTGAGAACAGACAATTGACGGAGGAGTAGGCGGCAGCACCTGATAGCACCCAGGCCAGTATAGTTGAGAACAGACAATTGACGGAGGAGGAGGAGGCGGCAGCACTTGATAGCACCCAGGCCAGTATGGTTGAGGAGAGACAATTGATGGAGGTGGAGGAGGCAGCAGCACTTGATGGCACCCTGGCCAGTATAGTTGAGAAGAGACAAGTTGAGGAGGCAGCTTCAGCAGCTCTTGATTGCACCAAGTATGTTTCCAAATAGACAATTGACTGTGGGGCATTAGTAGGAGCAGTATTCTTTTTGACCCAGAAGGGCCTAGTACAGAGAACTGAAGTTGGAAGCTAAGAATATGCACGCTTGTAAAAATCAGTTTTTATACATGACAAAATGTTGATGTAGAGTTCAGCACAGGACAGTCAACGTTAAAAAAGCCCTGTAACATTACAGCTAGTCTAGTAGGATACGGATACGGTTAAATAGACAGCTAACCTCACCCATAGAATCCATGAGGTGAATAAAGGACATTTAAAAAGGCACAGATTCAAGAAGGCTTGACGCCAGTTCCATTATCCAAAAATACGTGTCCAATTTTTGTGAAATGGACACCTCACTGGCACTCGCTTTACAAATTGACACAACTACTCTGGTGTTAAACCTGTTGAATCTGGGCCTATGGCTGTTGGCGATATATATATATATATATATATATATATATATATATATATATATATATATCTTTGTTACACCAGTTTGATGTCCTAACCGAGTGCAGCGCCCAACCCAATGGATGTATGCTTTTGTGTTTTTTTAGTGCTGTCACCAGCTGGCTTAAAGGGAACCTGTCATCTCGGAACCCCCCCTGAACTAGAGTTAGCGTTGTATAGTGTAAGTTATGCTGAATCCGAATATGTAAGCTTTATCTTCATACTCACTTCCATTCTGACGCTGTGCTCCCACAAAACTGCAGTAAAATGCACTCAGTGGACTCTTCTTTGAGTCCTCTCCATTATGTGAATGAGCACCGGAGTCCACTGAGTGCATTTTACTGCAGGTTTGTGGGAGCACAGCGTCGGAATGGAAGTAAGTATGAAGATAAAACGTACATATTCGGATTCAGCATCACTTACACTATACAACACTTACTCTAGTTCAAGGGGTGTTTCGGAGATGACAGGTTCCCTTTAAAGGATAAGTCCGGGTAATTTATAAGTTTCTGGTTCAAGTAAGGCCACAGAAAGTTATTAATTGCCTGGACTTATCTTTTAAAGTGGGTAGGGGGAAAACCCCTGATGGGGTATGGGAGTAACCTTCCCGCCCTCTCTTTAGTCACTCCCAAAAAACCTCACCCTATGGGTACCTTCACATGTGGCTGCGGGTCTGCTGAGTAAAATCCACAGGGCATTTTTATACCGTTCACCAAACGGCGTTCAGTACTATGGTGCCGTCCGGACATACGCAGTTCTGCGCTGAACTGGGTATTTGCGTCCAGCCCCCTAGTACTGAAGGTGGCATAAAATCAGCCAACGATGCGCTGTGGATTTTAGGCAGCAGAGAACCCAAAAAAAGCATCCCATTGTAAAGGCACCCGTAAATAAGGCAAGTTAACCTGCCTTTCAGCAACTGTCTGTTGCTGTAACTAACTGTGGAGGTTTTTTATATCACAGTTGAAGGACAGCAGCCTCCGTGATATATACCCCATAGACAGCCTTATTCCACGCGTGACTGCATGAGAGGCGTAAAATCATTCGCACAGAGAAGAACCCCATCGGGATTTGCGGTGCGAGATTTTACTACTCTCATGATATCAACAAAATACCTCAAGAACAGTTAGTACCCGCTCACAAAACGGTGAGTAGTGTTCCTTGGCACGGGTGCCAGGGATAGAACCCCACAGCTATAGTTCACAAAAGGTGAAATCCCCACTTTGTGAAGCATAGTCGTGGGGATTATTTTAGGGATGGTACTGTTCTTGGGGTATGGGTTGGACGGTGCACCGGTGTGAGGCATTAAGCTGGTGTGGAGATGTTAAATGGCCAACACACCATGGGCATTACATTTTGAGATGGGGTTTATTTAAATGTATCCGAATTAAGTAGGGAATTTTTAAGGTGATTTTGTTTAATTTGGGGTCTAAGGGGGGAACATTACTTAATAAGTTAAATTACGGATTTTTACGTTGGGCACATATTTGGGATATTAAGGTCAGTTTCTTGGACACACGGATTGCCATGCAAGACGGGTGACTGATTACTTTCACCTGTCATTCACATCAGGCAGGTGGGTGGTATAATCCGATGTAATCCAGGCAGGATTCATCTTTAGAAAAGTCAGCATCTCAACACTGTGGCAAGAGAGCCTCGTTCTTTGCGGTGTTATGATGCTACCCGCCACACTGAACACCCTCTCTGACGCAACACTACTGGCTGGGCAGGACAGCAGAGCCAAAGAATATTCTGCCAGTTGAGGCCAAATGTCAAGTTTCTCTGCCCAGTACTGCACGGGGTCAGTGACACTTTGGGAAAGGGTACAATCCAGGTAGGCAGTGACCTGGTGGGTGAGCTCATGCTGGTCCACGCCATGAGTCCAGTGTTGTGTCCCCTCTTCTGCAGCTGGCTGCATGAAATCGCTCATCAGCGATTGGAGGTTGTAGCGACTTCTCACGCCTCCACTAGTGGTGGTGGTAGTGGAGCGCGCTGGTTCCCCCCGAGCGGATGTTGTCTGGGAACCTGGCTGGTCTCGCTGGTAAGTTGAGACCAACTGACTGGTGAGTAGGTCCCGGTAGTACCCCAGTTTTGCCTCCCTCTCTGGTGGCGGAAAAAATTCAGCCATTTTGCGGCGGAAGCGAGGGTCCACCAGGGTGGCCAGCCAGTATTGGTCCCTCTGGCGGATGTCCACAATCCGCTGTCACTCCTGAGACACTCCCGCAGGCACCTTGCCATCTGCACCAAAGACAATGAGCGCCTCTCCTCTCCACTGTCCTCGGTATAGTTCCAGGGTCTGCTGGGGTCTTCCTCCTCTTCCTCTAGCACCTCATCCTCCATCTCCTCCTTTGATTGAGAGGCAGAGAAGCCAGGTGGCGGTATGTGGAATGGCTGGGCGTAGACATCTTACTCCTCCTCACCCTCCATCTGCACTTCATCAATCTCTGGGCTCAAGGCGATGTTCAGCCTTGGAGTGGTGGCCTGGGAATCCTCGCTGATGATGGTTTTCAGCGCACTTTCCAGAACATGGACGAGTGGGATGATGTCGTTGATCCCATAGTCATTCCTGCTCACAAACAAAGTCGTGTCCTCAAAAGGGATCAACAATTGGCAGACTTCACGCATCATCTGCCAGTGTGTGACTTGGAAGTCGCAGTGTGGCGTGAAGCTGCCTGATTGCCCCATGAGGTAGTCTGTAACGGCTGACTTTTGCTCATACAGGTGGTCCAGCATATGGAGAGCAGAATTCCAGCATGTTGGCACGTCGCAGATTAGCCGATGTTGGGGCAGACTGCGCTGTCTCTGGATCCTGAGCAGGGTGTTCCTTGCAGTGTAGGAGTGGCTGAAGTGTTTGCACACTCTGCGTAACATCCTCATAAGGTCTTGTAGTGCAGGAAATGATCGAAGAAACCTGTGCACTATGAGGCTTATCACATGTGCCATACAAGGTGTATGACTCAGCCCTCCCTGCTGCACTGCAGAGACAATGTTCCTCCCATTGTCTGCTACCATACTTCCCACCGTTAGTTGATGTGGGGTCAGCCATTGATCGATCTCCTCCCTGATGGTCCGGAGGAGCTCCTGCCCACTGTGTCTCCGTTCACCCAGGCTCACCAAATGGAGGACAGCCTGAGAGCGCCGGGCCTGACATCGGTGGTAAGACACCGGGGCAGGTTGGACTGCAGTCAAAGCAGCGGATGGTTGCAAGGTGGTGGAGGCAGAACTTGTGCTTCCCGCTGCTGGCCCCCTAAAGCACAGTGGAGATGACAGTGGCAAGAATGGGCCAACTTCCTGATGGTCTTCTGGGAGGATGTTGACCCAATGGGCAGTAACAGACATGTACTGCCCTTGGCCATAATTTGAGGACCAGACATCAGCACTCAGGTGCATGGTCTTGGACACCGAGAGTCCCAATGAGTCGCCCACCTTTTTCTGCACATAACTGTGCAGTGATGGGACAGCTTTGCCAGAGATGTAGTGGCGGCTGGGGACTCGCCATCTGGGGTGCGCACACGCCATGAAATCCCTGAAAGGCTGGGAGTCCACGAGGTTGAAGGGCAGGGACTGAAGCACCAGCAGCTTAACCAGGTGTCCGGTCAGTTTCTGGGCCATGGGATGGCTGCTGGAATACACCTGACGTCTGCCCATGGACTCATTCACGGATTGCTGCCTCATTAGCGGTGTAGATGGCAGTGACACTGTGCTGGTGCTGGCACCTGAGGCTGACGAGCCCTGAGTTGCACTGAGAGGATGCTGCATGATGGGATCTGCAGTGTATGGTGCATCCTGACAGGAGGTGGTATTGGGGTCATGGTTCTTCTAGGCCTGTTGGTGTTGCCTTTCCATGTGATTTCGCATCGATGTTGTCCCGAGATTATCACCCCTGCCACGACTGACCCTCTCATTGCACAGCAGGCACAAAGCTATGTGCTTATCTTTCCCCAGGCGGAAGAACTGCCATACGACAGAGGACCGTGGTTTGCTGACAGCCACGGGGGGTCTTGCTGGCTGTTGACTGCCACTGCTGCCTGAGGGTGCCCTCTCAGGACCAAGGCTTTGAGAGGGTGATCTCTGCCTGGTAACTTGGCTTCTACCCCTCCCTCTTGTGCCTCGGTTCCTTGCAACAGTGGGATGTTGCTGCATCTGTGGCACCTCTATTTCCTCCCCTGATGATGAGGATCATGCTGCTTGAGGGCGCCACGTCAAATCAGCGACATCGTCATCAAACTCTGCACCACTGCTACTTTCCTCCGGTGGCTGGGACAGAATATCAGGTGTGGCACTGGATGCCCCTCCCTGGCTCTGTTGACTGCTTACAGCCACACCTCCTCTGGAGTCTCACTACGTTTCACCCGCTGACTTTGGTGGACTTCCTCCTCATCACTAAAAAGTGGTAGAGACTCCAAGGGCAGATCAAGGTTTGCCAAGAGTTCCAAGGCAGAAGGTGCACAAAGATGAGTGGCATTTTAATAACAGGGAACCGGGCAGAGGACTCTCGCTGACCGTCCCATGTAAGGGTGGTGTCGGATGATCCAGCGGATGCTTGACTCCTCGTTTGGGAGCTTTGGGCGGTGGAACTGGAAGATTGGGTAAGCCAATCTAGAACCGCTGGCTGTGTGGTTCTTACTTGACCAGTGGCCGTCAGGGGTAGCTGCACCCTGCTGCCACGCCTGTTACCCCGGCTGCCACCGGGCCTGGTGCTGCCACTTCTCCTACCCTCACCACCTGCTGTTGTACTCCTTGCCTGGGAAGTGCTGGAAGTAGGACGCTTGGACATATTTTTATTTGGGTGGGGGAAAATTAAATGATGTATTGTTTTATACTTTTTTAAACTTTATTTTTTTTATAACTTTTTTTAAACTTTTTTTTTTTACTTTTTTTTAATAACTTTTTTTAACTTTTAGTTTTTTAACTTTTTTTATAACTTTTTTTTTTTTACTTTTTTTTTAACTTTTTTTGTTGCGGCTAAACGGGGTTGACGGCACCCAGCTGAGCAGCAACGTGTAGCGTGTACGGTCATGGGACAGGAATGCTACCTGTCCTGACTCTTTTTTCTCACTATTTCTTTTTTTATCACCCTATCTCTCCCTAGATCTCATAATTTTTTTATTTATATGACTTTCTCTCCCTATCTCTACCTATCTCTTGCTTTCTCAGCCTCTTTCCCTATCTATCACCTTATCTTCTATATCTAGCTTTCTCTTCCTCTCTCCTGCTTCTCTCACTAACCCTTTCTATTTCTTCTCTCTCTCTCCCTGTATCTATCTACTTGTTTGAATATCTATCTAACTATATATTTTCTCTCTCTAACTAATGTGGAGCTCCTCTCTCTGATGTCTGGCGACGCACTGACAAGATGTCGGCGCGCTCAGATACTTCAGGGGCTGTGGGGTGACGTCACACATCTTTTTTTTCACAGAAAAACAGGATACAAGGGATTATAGGAGTAATAATCCCTTGTATCCTGGTC
Source organism: Rhinella marina (assembly GCA_900303285.1). Classification (NCBI taxonomy): domain Eukaryota; kingdom Metazoa; phylum Chordata; class Amphibia; order Anura; family Bufonidae; genus Rhinella; species Rhinella marina. The sequence continues at coordinate 77,135 of ONZH01000307.1, forward strand.
TATTCTGTGAAAAAAGTACAGTTTTGCGTTACCGTTTTTTTTTTACCAGATTCGTTGCGAACTTTTTGTAAAGTTCGTAACGAATCTGGTTCGTTATGGTTCGGTTCGCTCATCCCTAAAAAAAACTAATCTTTTTCTGTAAATGATCAGATTTAAAGGTTTAAAAAAGCAAAACAAAACAAACTCAAGTTTCTATGGTTTCTAGGCTTATTGCCAGACCCCCAATAATATTCTACTGCACACTCTGAGTAATTAAACGTTTTTTTATTTCAGTGTTATTAAACACATTGCATTACAGTGTAGTACCCCAGAACTGAGGTTATCTGTAAGTGTGTATAGTTTTGTTTTTTGTGTTATGTATTTCATGTTTTGGCCTTACGTACCGATAAGAAGAGGTATGGCTGTCAAAAGTTGGTAGGAACAGGGCTAACCACCCTGTTCATCACCTCTTGGTAGGAGTGGGCTGGTCCCGCTTTTTGCCAGGAGTTCGAGTTCCTGTTCAGCTGCTGACAGGAGAGGAAGCTCATGCCAGAGCTCCTATTCCTGGGAACAACTTTTGGTTCTCCAGAAAGACCAGCAAAATAAAGCTTCAAGAAAGCATCAGTTTGAGGGGTGGAGCTTGCACCTGCTAGAGACTGCTAGAGAAAGCCTCTTCATACACGCCTAGCTGAACTACAATGGTCAAAATCGGAGAATCTAAAGCAGGGGACAACCTGTGCCCTACAAAAACCTCTTTACAAAGTAGAGAGAGTCATAAATTCATAAAGAAAGCTGCGGCTGCCTATTTTGCGCTGCATTCCAAGGTGGCACCTCCAGCTCTTCAGGTCTCCGGGAGAAGAGCTTCAGACGCATCGGATGCTGAGAGTAGAAGGAGAAAGTTCTCCAATCACAACAGCCTTCCTATATCCTGGGCCTTTCTTAAAGATACTCTTGCCACTGCTTTGGAGCCCCTCAGTAACGAACTGTGGCTATAAAGTAAGATGCCCACCACATAGGCAGATGGGTGGAGGCACTGAAAGAATCCCAAGTGGCCAGACAGTGCCTTTCGCAAACTGGGCAGCTGAAGAGCAGCTGCCAAGCTCACCTGAATACTGTGTACAAAGCCCTGGAGGACCCAGGGAACCGGGGAAATGCAACAACTTATGAATCAGAGATATTCCAGAATCAATGGCCTCCAGCAACATCCCTGATATACTGCTGCAAATTTGCACTTCCTTGTTTGGCCCGATTACCCCCATGATGTTGTGATAGAACGGGCCCACAGGGGACTTCACCCCAAGCAACAGACGCGGAACCACCCAGAGCCATTGTCTGCAGATTCCTTAATTTCCAGGTCAAAGAGGCTATAATTAACAATGCCAGAAGCTCTTCTACTTTAAAGTGGGAGGATTCTAGTATTGCTATATACTAGAACTTAGCTGAAATTACACTGCAGAAATGTAGAACTTTGAAGCTTCTCATAGATTGGGTCTTTTTTAACAAAGTTATGTACCACTGGACCTTTCCATTTGGCCTCTCCTTTCTTCATGGGGGTTGATGTCTCTCGGTTTCCTCCTACACCAATTTGGATGCAGTCTATTATCATCTTATCATTGCATTTTGAATTGGGAAGCAGTTCAGGATCTCACCACTCTCCCAGATCTTCCACCGGTGATTCCCTGGGAGCAACCTCGCACACCTAAGCCTCAAAGAAATAAGAAGAAAAGTATCCAGTCTACCGCAAGAAGGCTGATTTAAAAGGATCCGTAAAGAAAACAGCAACAAGTGTCATTCTGGGCTCAGTTTTGATGCTTTTATCTTATATGATTTTCTTTTTTGCATTCTTTTTTGCTCAATGATGCAACATTTTTTTTGACGCCCTGGAGACTATCATATGCCTCTGGTGCATTTGTATCCATTTTCCCATCATGGCACTACTGCTATGTTTGTTGGTTTCAGTTCCTACCATCTCCACCTGCCCTTAGTTCCCCGCTTTGTTTCTATTAAGGGGTACATATATCCGCAGGAGGGTGAATATCTTATGGTATTGTTCACATTTTACCCCTACTACTACTTTCTGCTCTCTGAGTCTGCAATACAATTGCATTCATGTTTGCATTAGTATTTTTTCTTTGTTTGGCTGATCTTTTATTCTTTTTACAGGCACCATAATGTATATTTCTTTACCATATGTGGAACAACAGATCTTACTCTGGAGTCCACTACTTCTCCCTGGCAGGCTGAGTACCTTTTTTTGCAGTGGGGATCTCTTTTTCTATCATATTTGACTCAACTCAACCTTCTTCATTGATAATGGCTGAATTGTGCATTGTCTCTTATAATATTAGAGCCCTTAACTTGCCCTCAAGGTACAGGCAAATTTTCTCCTATTTAAAAAAGGAGTACTGTTCTATACTCATGCTTCAAGAGACCGATTTTACGTTCAACCACTATCTGAATCACTCTTACTCTTACTTATCTTTCTCAGTGGTAACATTGTGATTCCTGGGAATTAAGGGGCGTGAGCATCAAATTTCAGAGAAATATTCTTTTTACTATTGATCCTATATCCAGGATGTAGAAGGCAGATATTTACTGGTGAAGGGTACATTTGGAAATCAGACGTAAACTTTTATAAATATCTATGCCCCTTATGTGGGTCAGGTTTGAAAACCTATTTCCTATAATGGATTCATTTAAAGAGGATATACTGTATTAGTAATAAGCAGAGACTTCAATGTGGTGCTTGAGCCTTTCCTTAACTCCACATCTAAAAAATCTTCTCTGTCATATAGAGCCCTTTGCTTTCTCAGGAATAAGCTCTGAGATTCCTTTCTAATACATGCTTGGAGGATTTTCTATCTCTCATTGCTTGATTATATCTCCTTTTCATCTATCCATGGCTCTTATCAAAGGTTAGATTAGATACTTGTTTTGAAGTAACGCCTCCAGCTTAGCTCTTATACTGGTATTGGTTCTTTTGACCTCTCTGACTATTCTTTCGTATTCATCACCATGTCCCCACCACATCCACCACCCAAGGCCCTCAGATGGCATCTGAACAAAGACCTCATTACCTCCAAAGATTTTAATGCTTGCACGCAGAGACTCTTGGATGACTTTTTCTCTTTTAATTCCCTTCCAGATTCACAAAGTTTTGGATGCGCACAAAGCTTACATTAGGGGACAGTTTATCAATAAGGGCACACATATTAACCACTTCCCATCTGGGCCATTTACCCCCTTCCTGACCAGGCCTAATTTTGCAAATCTGACATGTGTCACTTCATGTGGTAATAACTTTGGAACGCTTTTACTTATCCAAGCCATTCATAGACTGTTTTCTTGTGACACATTGTACTTCAAGTTAATGGTAAATTTGAGTCAATATAGTTTACCTTTATTTATAAAAAATCCAAAATTTACTAAAAATTTTGAAAAAAAAAATTACAATTTTTTAAATATTAATTTATCTGCTTTTAAGTTGCATAGGGATATCTAATAAAATTGTTATTAATGAACATTCACCATATGTCCACTTTATGTTGGCATAATTTTGGAAATTTAATTTAATTTTTTGAGGACGTTAGAAGGCTTCGAGTTTTAGATGTAATTTTTAAGATTTTCATGAAAATTTCCAATAGTTAATTTTAAAGGACCTTTGCAGTTCTAAAGTGACTTTGAGGGGCTTAAATAATAGAAACCTCCCATAAATGAACATATTTTGGAAACTACAGCCCCCAATGTAATCCAAACTGATTTTTACAAAGTTTGTTAACCCTTTAGATTTTCCACAAGAATTAAAACAGAAGGAAGGTGAAATTTAAAAATAAATATATATTTGTTTGCAGATTTTCAATTTTTAATTCATTTTTCCTATAAGATAGCAAGGGTAAACCGCAAATCAAATCTGAATATTTATTTTCCTGATTCTGAAGTTTGCAGAAACACCCCATCTGTGGTTGTAAACTGCTCTGTGACCGGCAGTAATGAGAGTGAGATAGTACAAGCATTTGTGATCGCTTTGACAGCTTGTCAGAGTGATCAAAAGCCTGGAGACCAGGAAAAAGGTCTCAGGTTAAAGCTCCATGTTCTTGGCTGTCAGGAGGCAGAAGAGTCATGGAGCTTCTATGTACAGGTGCTGCACACAGGGGGCAAAGCTCAAGGATGTTTTAAAATGTCCATTCAGAGATAGAGATCCACTACCAGGACGTTTATAGTCAATGGGCAGACTGGAAGTGGTTAAAAAGAAGAATGCCCATACGGATGCCTTGCATGCTAAGATTCAAGATTTAGAATCTCTGCATAAGAAATCACTTATAGAGGTGCAGCTGGGTGAACTTTCTGACTTTAGCGCTGAACTTAAGAACCTCTTTAATACCATCTCAGATAAGTACTTTTTCACTTAGAACATAAGTACTTTGCCAATGGTAATAAGATGTCTAAATTCATGATGCAACATACAGTATCAAAGGAGCATGCACAACTTTATACACAGAATATCAAGGTTCTTGGGTCAGGCCTTACACTACTACTGATATTGCAGACCAATTTAAGAGAGGTTTACATATCTCTCTATAACCTAGCTGAAACCTTCAGGACTGCCCAGGTGCCTTTTCCCTCTGACTCTATCAATGCCTTCTTTCAGTACCTTTCACTCCCAGCAATGGTAGAGACATTTACAGCAGACAAATTGATGTCTGCTATTAATCAGTCTCCTAAAGGGAAATGTCCAGGTCCCGATGGCCTGCGCAATCCTTATTACAGAATATTCTGTCAAACCCCACTACCTTATCTATTAACAGTCTGCAACAATTTTGCAACTAAAAGACACTTCCCTTTCTATAAACATGATTAGAGCACATATTACTCCTCCAAAGAGGGGATAGATCGTTCACATTGCGCAAACTACCGCCCCATCTCCCTATTAAATACTGACCTGAAACTATTAGCCAAAATGATTGCCACCCTATTATCTCAATCCCTACCTTTATTGATACATAGATGCCAATGGGGTTTTGTGCATTTTTCACTCCAAATTAATCCTTCTTGGCACAGACACTGATCCTTCTGGGATCAGACAGGTCATGCACAAATTCAACCTCCCAGACCCTTATATTAGCGCCATCTTCTCCATGTATCCTAATGCCTTCGCCTCTGTCATTATCAATGGAACTGTATCATCCCATATCTCTATCCGCAATGGCACTCGACAGAGATGCTCCATTTCTCCTTTACTATATGTATTAGTTATGAAATCCCTCTTGCAAACCATAAAACCAGACACAAACATCAAGGGCATCACTTTTGGTGACCAGGGACACAACTTGGCTGATGACCTTCTAATAATGAACACCAACTCAGTAATTCCTTTTTCTAGAACCTATTTTCTTTTAGAGTGCTTTTGCCCTCTCTACAACTTCAGAATTAACATGAAAAAATCCCACATAGTCTCCCTACCTTTGTTAGAAATGATCTAGCTAGACAATACTCTTTTAATTGGGATGCCTCTTACCTCACATATGTGGGTGTCAAAATTATCTCGGACCACTCAACTCTTTACTATCTTAATTATTCTCCCTTCAGAAATCCCTGCAGGACTATAATACTACCTCAGACTCTCATAAATCTTGGGTTGCTATGGAGCAATCTTATTTTCACAGCCTCCTTCACCACCTTCTTTTTGGAGGCAAGGATTCCTGTGTAGCTGCACATGACCTTAATCCATTGATCAAGACCACTCTCTTGTTTTGGAAATGGATTCAAACCTTGCATTATGGGGTTGCCCTTCCCTCCTCTTTAATTCAATTAAGAGACATACCGGCTAGAGACCCAGGTCTTCTTGTTGAGGGCCTCCCCATCTAATAAATTCGTAAATCATAGATCCCTATTTTTGTTTACTTACCAAGACTGGAGATGTTCTTGTTGCTAGTTTGCCCACTTACTAAGCTTATCTCTCAATTTTATAAGAGACTTTGCTCCCCAGTACCTTTTGTGAAGCCCACATTTGTTGGCCTTTGGGAAAGGGTCTTGGATATGTCTTTTGCTCTAGCAGAGCTAACTTACTTTTTTTTTCTCCATACTTTTCCTCCAGATACATGATAATACAGGAGAATGGTTGCAATGTCCTTACTTGGTGGTACAAATTTCCAGATGCTACATCTTTATACAGTGCATCTGATTCTGATATATGCTGGGGGTGAGAGACAGCACACCATGACACAACATCTCATCAGGGCCACTACCATTCCGATCCTTTGCATCTGCTTCTAAAGGGCTTGCTGCAATAACAAAAGCATTTTACAGCAAAGAGGTCTTTATTATACCCATATTATTAAACATGTTGCATATTACTGCAAGGTAACATTTTAGTTAAAGCAAAAGCATCTCCCAGCAATAATGCCATGTATACCCATGTTATTGAACACATAGGTCAAAAACTATTTACTGTAAACATTGTATTATTACATCTACAAGGCATGTAACTGCAAAATTTACATTGTTATAATGTATCTGTGTTATTGAATGCATAGTTCAAAGACATTTTACCACAAACACTGCATTGTTATACCCCTGTTACCAAATGCATCAAAGACATTTTACTACAAAAATTGCATTCTTATACTCATGTTAGTGAATGCATACATTGAAAACATTTTACCACAAAAAATGAATTATTATCAAAGTAAATTGTCAATATCATTGCGAGATGTGTTTGAAAAAGGGAACAGACAGTTACTCATACCTCTGCCTTTAAATTATGAAAAAAAAAAACACTTGCAATTTTACTAGTACTGCTTAAAGGGGTATTCCCATCTTGTGAATCAGGTGTAATTAAATCCTAAATAGCATAAATGATAACTTACTAAATATGTTCAATTTTCCATCTTCAATCCTTTTTCAGATATGTGGACTTTTGATCTTAGTCGTGTTTACACTTGGTAGCCTATAGTTACGGCCACCACTGCCATACAGCAGTGGTGGCCGCAATTGCGCTGTTTCTAGCAGCTGTGCTGTTTTCCATGGGTGGCTGGGCCCTCGGAAACGCGCACGTCAGAGCTTTCTGCCCGCCACCTTTACTCATCTGCATAGATGTCTATGGAAGGCTTCAGGGCATGTGCAGAAGCCCTGAAGCTGTTCCATAGAAAGAGTTATAGATCTGCCTGCCGCACCATGCTCTGCTGATCAAAGAGCATGTAGCTGCCTAAATCTTATCTAGGATCTCCCAGTGAGTCTGTCTCTAAATTACTGCTATCTCTATATGTAAATATAGAGATAACAATGTTTAGTTTAGAGACCACTCATTCTCAGTCTCGGCAGCATGGGACAGAACAATATAACTAAGGGATTGTGACAGCCCCACTTTTCAATGCTGGTCGTCATGATCCAAAGCCTCCTACACTATTCTTATTTTACCACATGCTGCTACACTACAAGCACCTACTACCAACTACCAGCGAGCACGTTCTGCTAGCCAAACTGTCAATTAAAAGCAAGTATCCCGCCCACAGCACAAGTACAGGCAAGAGAAGGGATCTGGAAGAGCAGGTAAAGACGGCAGATGGGAAAACCCCTTTAATAACCTGCATACCAAAACCATATTGTTTCCTAGCTAGGCCCCATAATAAAAGGTCTAGAAAAATGAAGAGTGAAAAAAACCCATTCCTTATCCTCCCAAAATGAGAATGAGGGTAATAGCAGCAGTAGTAGCACCAACCATCAGGCCAGTAGTAGTAGTAGTGGCACTTGTAGCTACGGTGGTGGTGACAGGGGCAGTGGTAGCAAAAACAGCACATGGAGCAAATGCAAGGGAATCAGGAGGGGGGAACAAAGAGCACACAATGACATAACACAGACTGATAAAAGTGGCGGAGAGGGTAAGGATGATTCTATGTTGACCAGTACCTGGTAGCTGGATTGAGGTGCTGATGAAGAGGTGACATCAGAGGAGGAGACCAGTAGCAGTGGTGGCAATAAAGAGCAGAGGCAACTTATAGCCATAACTTCCCAAAAAAATGTAAGGGCCAGATCTGCTTCTATTGTGGTCAACTTTGAAACTGGTGATGCCGCTGATATTGGGGGCGCAGACTCAAAATGTGCCATGCTAGCTCAGGCTCAGCTGCCTCTTGCTCTGTGTGAGCAACTCCCATCATTTTGGACAGATGTCCATAGTGGCGCAATTCCTCACCTGCTGTTAGTGTTATCCAATACATTCCAGAACTCTAAGGGTTACATAGCATCATAAATAAATATAATGCTATGTGACCCCATCAGTGCTGGAAGGTCAGGATGGGTGCTGCTTCATACACTGTGAGTCGGGAGTGTGGAAAGGGGACTTACACAGCAGATATCTTGCTTCTTCCAGGCACTGACACTGAATGAGGCTCTCAGCCTTGTCTTTATCCCCTCAGTAATAAGTCCAGCAGCTGCACCTGGGTGTGCCTCAGGCTCGGGGAGAGTAGTGTACTAGAAGAGAGGGAATGGCACATCCCCCTACCAACACCTACATGCCATTCCATAAAAATCCAGCACAAGAAATAACCTAAACAAAACTGCCACAGAGAACTATGATTTGCTGAAGCAACACAGCAGCCTTCTGGATTCTTTCTACCTTACCCATCAGATATACACCTTCTCTAGTACTTTACCACACAGTATTACACCATGTAGAGGTTGGACTGTGAGTTTCAACCTGTTGAAAATTTTGGAAATATATTGTGATACTGTATTGAATTTGTGTTGTACCATATTGTAGTCATTAACAAAACCTAACGAAATTTAAAGGTGGACATATCTATAGGTTCAAAAATGTACACTGAGTAATTTCTTAATATATCTTTATAAGGGTAAGAAGTTATGTTAGTTAGTTAGTTACAGAGCTCTGAATACCTATACTGTACCTATTGAAATATAGTAAATTCATAAACTGTTGTCTGTCTGCAGCCACCACTAGGGGAAGCTTTAGGAGGTTCCTGTATACAATTTATACATTGAACTAAGTAACACCCCAGAATGCAGTAAGCTTACAATAAACAAAATATTATCATTTGACTCTAGGCAGGAGATTTAGAGCTCTATGAAAGAAATATCTTAGTAATCAAATTACAGAACAATTAGCCTTTCTTCAGCCAGAAATGACTGATGGCAGAGATCAATATATTCCACATAAATTCATGCCACATATAGACAATGTAGATAAGGTTTTTACAATTATGAAGACATACAACATATCTAATGCCAATGTTGGCTGAAAGCATAGTCTATGTGCGAGGTATAGCACAGATCATATAGGTTTGGGGGGCACTTGTAAACCCCAGTGCAGGTTCAAGGTCCAGTTTGGCTCCAGGTGGTGCATGGAAAGTGAAATTTTGTAATAGTGTTGTAAAGAACAGGAAGAGCTCCATTTTAGCCAAGGTTTCCCCTGCACAACTACGTTTACCTAGAAGGAAAAAATAAGAAAAAAGAAAACATGAACAGAACATTGAAAATGTGAGATTAAAATTTGTTGAAAATAAGATTTTATAAATATTTTCTATAAATGGTAAGTTGCGCTCTGTTGCAGATTTTGCAAGTCACACCCTGTCAATGCAGTCACTCAACCCAGTACAGGATCATAAAATGGATGGTAACAGCAGTCTTTAGGAGTCACCTGCCTGAAAACACTTTTGGGTTATTCAATACGCAAGGAATAACTGAATGAGACTTTGGCAGTTACTTGAGAAGAGCAAAGTTTTCAGAAATTTGGTTACTTTGCCAAAATTTTCCAAAAAGTTTGCTTCTTTACAAATTAATTTGTCATGAAGCACATTAAATCAGGTGTATCCCAGCCTGTAGTTAAACTTTAGAAGTAATGTATCCTGGTGTACATCACTGTGTAGTGCAGCAACATGCATAGCTACTCCTCTCTGGTAGTGAAACATTTCCTGTGGATCAGAATGAAAGGCATCATTATACAGGTACCAACATTCCTAGATAACCCCTAGCTAAAAAAAAAAAAAAAAACATACAACATCCCTCAGTAAAGCAAACAACAACAAAAAAAAACTGTGCACCCCTGCAGGTGTCCCAATGACTCTTTAGTGGACCAAAGTAAGGACATGGGGGCAACACCAATAAAGTAGTGGAGAAAAGGTTATTTTAATCCATGTGGTAGCAGTGCAAACACCTGCATTTGAATCCCTTCTGTTAGCTGTAGAATGACTGTATGTCACTATTAGGCAAAATTCACACTTCAATTATTTGGTCAATTATTTTCATGAGTTATTGTCAGCCCAAAGCAGGGGCAGGTCAAACCCAAAGAACAGGTGCAGATCTATTTATGATACCTAATCCGTGAGTAGGCTTGGATCCTAAATTTGCCTCATAATTAGTAATGGAAATAACTAACAGAAGTGGGAACTCAGACTTACAGGTCAATATTAGTGTAAGCTCTAATTTATCAACATGGACTTAATTGTGATGTGGCCCAAGATTTAACTAGTGGCCCCATGACAGTGGGCGGGTGTCAGCTGTAAGGCTGTGTTGACATCACTGTTTATTTTTCCATTCTTCTGATCTGTCAGAAGAATAGCTCAAAAAAAGTGGATACTGTAGTTTTAGCATCCACCTTCACATCGCCAGTATCTGGTCAGCATTTGATTGGTACTGGTAAGGCATAAAACAGGAGTGTGTCCAAAACAGAGATAACATATGATGGAAATATTTGCATGTCTTCTGTGTTTTGGACCCACTCCTGCTTTTCACTTTCAAATCATGATCAAATCCTGATGCAAAATACTGACCATGTGATAGAGGCTTCATGATCAATTTGTGGGATTTTTGGGACATTTGACTCTGAAATCAGCGTAATTCAGATGGAAAATAATTTCTATATTCAGGACTTTAATGGCCTCTATCACATGATCTGTATTTGGTCCGTTTTTTGCATCAATATTCGATCCATATTGGTGAGGCAAAAAGGAGTGGTTCTAAAACAGAGATAATATGTGATGGAAATATTTGCAGATCTTCTGTGTTTTGGACCTAATCCTGCTAGTGTCCCTGTAAAAGCATGAAAAGTCACAATAGTGTCCCCATAACAGAGTGCTGAAGGTGGAAACAGCATGAAGTGTCATAATAGATTATGACTATTAAATGGGTAGGGGATTGATCACAATCTAAGTGTATGTGTTATGACAGATTGTGATATCATTGAGGGGTGGAATATGTCTGATTAGATCATTACACATCATATGTGTTGCTTCTGGTATGTGGGATCTAACGGGGTAATTGCAATCAGCTGATGGAAGAATTTCCCATTGGTTGGAACAGAGTTTAAAATGTCAGCCTTTTTGCACTTCATTCGTTTCCTCTGAGGAAGCTGATGCAAAACGTGTTGGGGTGTTTTATGAGGAGCACACTTCTTGGTCTGTATGCTATTATGTATTATTTGCAGTATCATATTTTGGTTTATACTTAAATTCACTGCTGTTACTATGTATGTGACCTATGTTATGGCACCTACATGTGGCTGATCTGTCGATATCATATATTATATGTTTGTAAATTTTAACTCATATTTAATAAAATATTGACTTATTTTCATATAAATCTGTGTGTGCAGTGTGTTAGATATTTATTTTTCGGTGTTTACAATAGAGTCCCTGTAACACAGTCAGATCATTACTTCTAGAATGATCTAGTCTGTTGTATAAGGCACTGGTGTCTAGAAATCCTGGTTGACCCAGGCCTGATTCATTGTTATAAAGCTTAGTCTCTCAAGTTGGGCTAATTATTCCACCCACCACACTAAACAATCGCTCTGATGCCACACCACTGGCGAGCCAGGAAAGCTTGTCCAGGTCATACTCGGCCACTTACGGCCACAATTCTAGTTTGGCTGCACAGTCGTCCAGGGGATCTTTGATCTGGGGTGACAGGGTGCAGTTCAAGTATGCCACCACCTGTTGGTTGGGTTTCTGCTCCCTGTCCTGCTGCTGGGTGGTTTCTTCAATAGGCAGGTGAAGAAAAGTGCTCATTAGAGACTCAAGACTTAAGTGCTGCTGATGGAGCTGGTACTGTTCCTGCCCCCCCCCCCCCAGCATCCATGGCAGTGGAGAATGAGCTTAAAGGGTCGCCTGGTTAGACCTTCGTGAGGATGGGCAATGATGAGCGTAGGTAGTACAAAACAGACTACAAGGGATGTCTCAATAGTAGTTGAGTTTTTCATCCCTCTCAGAAGGTGTAAAAAAGGCCCCTATTTTGGACCAGTATCAAGGGTCTAACATTGTGGATATCCAGTAGTCATCCCTCTGCCGAATGGTGATAATGCAGCTGTCACTGTGCTAGCAACTCAGCATGCATCTGGACATTTGTGCAAGGAACTCTTGCCCTCTCTCCATCTCCACTGCATACTGCCATTGTCAGTCGGGGTCATCTGTGTCATCTTCGTCATCTCTCTCTAGCTCCTCATGCTCCTCTCCTGTCGCTGGGTTAGATAAACTACCTAGTTCTATATAGAATTCCTGGACATTAAAATCTTCGTCCTCATCCTTCTCCTGTCCCAGTTCAGCCTTCACAGGGCTCAGGTGGTCATGAAATGTAGGCGCCATGTCTTAAGTTTCCTCGCTATTCAGATTTATCAGCATCGTCTCCAGGACTTTAAGGAGTGGAATAACATCATTCATCCCATAGTCCTGGCGAATAACAAATAAAATAGCCTCCTAAAAGGGCCTGAGCAGGTGTCACGCATGAACTGCCACTGTCTAATGTCAAGGTTACACTGGGGAGTAGTCCTGTCTGTATCATCAAGAGATTGGTCACAGGATTACTCTCCTCATACAGTCATTCCAACATGTGGAGCATGGAATTCCAACGTGTGGAAACGTTGCATATGAGGCGATGTAGGAGAATACCAGGAGGTCATATTTTGCACAGTAAGAGTGGCTAAACTGCACGCACAGTTTTCTTGACATTTTCAAGACATCTCGCAGTTGGGTGGAAGACTTCAGGAACAAGGCGACAAGCAGATTGAAGATGTGCACCATGCAGGGCACATGGGTCAAACCTCCCTGATGCAGCACAGAAAGAATGTTCTTTCCATTATTGGTGACCATTGTTCCTACCTCCAGTTTGGGAGTAGACACCCAGGATTCAATTTTTTGGTTGAAAACGTGGAGCGGTTCCTCTGGTGTGACTCCGTTCGGCCAAGTTGACCAGGTGCAGAACGGTTTGACAATACCATGCTTTGCATAGTGTTTCTCAGTGTTTCTCAACTCCAATCCTCAGGGCCCACCTACTGGCCATGTTTTCAGGATTTCCTTAGTATTGAGCAAGAGATATAATTAGTGTCAATGCATCAGGACTTACCACAGGTATTCATTCTGTGGGATATTCTCAAATCATGACCGACAGCTGGGCCCTGAGGACTGGAGTTGGGGAACACTGTGCTAGAGGACCACTCTGAACTGTGCATACAGTGGAGGCTAAAGACAAGCTGGAAGATGAAGAGCCAGAAGAGGACATCACCTGGCCAAGTTGGTGGTTTGCCTGGGCTGGAACCACATTTACTCAATGGGCTGTAAAGGACATATATTGCCCTTGCCCATAATTACAACAACACAGGTCAGCACTGGCATGAACTGTACCAGATACCAACAGGCTCAATGACTGGCACACCTTCTGCTCAACGTATGTGTGCTGGACTGTTACAGCTTTTTTAAAGAAGTATTTTTTTCGAGCTTTTTACAGAGATCACAAAATGGAAAAGGAGGGACCATGGAACCAGCAGCTTGGCCAGGTTGAGTACACACATACTGTACTGTTGTCTCTTTGCCATCGCCTCGATGATCAACTGCTGGTAAAATACGTGACTGGGAGGAGCATCATGAGCAATAGACGAAGGAAAGGAACAACAGCTTCCCTCTGCTGAGGTTAAGGAACCTTGAATGCAGGAGAAAGCGTGCGAGCCGCTGGGAGATGCAGCAGATGCTAGGTCATTCTGCACCACTAAATTAATGCACATTTTTGTGAGGTCACATTGTGGTGACACTCCATGTGTTGACGCAGGGCCATGGTGCCAACATTACCACTCTGAACACGCCTCACCTTCTGTCCACATATCCTGAATACCACCATGCTAACGTCTTCCTGCGCCTTGATAAAGAATTCCCACATTCCTATATATAAGAACTCCTGTTGACAATGAGTCTGATTGACAGTAAGTCTATGTATAACTTAACAAATTAATTATTAAGGGCGCAGTAGCTGAACCATGTAAATGTGCATACACTACATATTAGACTGCCTGTTGACAATGAGTATGATGCACAGTAAGCCTATGTATTACAGAACAGATTAAGTATAAATAGCGCAGTAGGTGAAATAGGTAAATGTGCCTATATATTAGACCACCTGTTCAGACTAAGTCTGATGCACAGTCAGTCTGTGTATAACAGAACAGATTAAGAATGAATTGTGCAGTAGATGAACAAGATGCATATGGCGATTACACAGAGCCTGCACTTTCCCTGCAGTCTCACTATGCTCTCCCTACAGTCTCCCTACAATTTCTTTACACTGTCCCTGCACTGTCCACTATCCAATATTCTACAATTAAAAGCTTTGTTAACCATTGTCCCCAACACTTGGCACATTTGTCCCTATGCTCAGCTCACAGTAAAATTGCAGAGACTTTTATAGGGCTGTGACATCAGAGGGGATGGCTATCTGCCGATTGGCTGGCTGCCCGGCATTATGGGTCATCTCACATTCCCGAGCTTCTTACTTTCACTTTGTAATGAATGTAACCTTCATTTTAGGAAGAGAAAAAATTCATTACCATGAAGTGCGATGAAATTCTGATACACAACTAGCTGAATTTTTTCTGAAATTCGGATCAAATTCAATTCATTTCACTTTGATTCACTCAACACTAACAATATTCATAAAAACCCCAAATGTTTATCTAAATAAAAAAACAAAAAAAGTATCACTAGGAAGGACACAAATCCTAAACATGTAGGCTGGCTACATGGGTTAAGGGACTTGAACATGGTTTTTTATACTATTTTTAATTCTTAAAGTTTAGAGATTGTATTGTTTCTGAGTATTGGACTTCTTGTCTGTTATATTTTAATACTTTAAGGGGTTATCTGATATGAAAACAGACCTCCAGACATGGCAGACCTACAGTATTGATGATACCCATGTGGTCACCCCTGCACTGGATTCAGTCTGTGTGGCTCCTGGAACAGCACTTCTGCTCCCCTCTGCACCAACATCAACATCCATCAAAAGGGGAACACGTCACCGCTACAGCCAATCATAGGCCGCAGCAGTGACCTGCTTACCTCGATCAAGTTTCTGGCTCACGTCATGTGTTCCCTCCCTGTCAACGGATGTTGATATTGGTGCAAAGCAGAGTGGAAGTGCCGGTCCAGAAGCCACATAGACTGAATCCAGTGGTGGGGACGAGGGGACTATCATCACCACTGCGGGTCTGCCATGTATGAAGGTCTGTTTTTATCTTGTTTAGCTCCTTCAAATTATTTTATTGTTCATTTTATTTTCTATGTAAAACTGGGAAAGAGGGTGATTTGAATTTTCAATATATTCGGGATTTTTATATCTTTAAAAAAAATCATTTTTTTTTTATTTTTAGGGATTGTTCGATTGTTTATACCACAGACAAAGCCTCTAGTTTTTCTCCAGCAGTCAGCCTCTTCCTGTAATGCCTCAGTATTTGAATGTGTATTAATTTGTTTAGGCTATACAAGGACTTGTAGTACCGCAGTGTTCCAGTGTGCCACACTTTAACTTGTAATGTAAGTTTTTTTTAAAAGTGACTGATTGGTTCTCGCCTGTTTAATACTCTGTGTAATAGTTTTATAAGTTTCTCTAGTAATGAAGTGGGTTAGAGAGAGAAACCCATCCCCCAATTGTGCTGATGAAACCACATTCCTGAGTGATCTCAGAGGCATGCGTGATACACACTGGAGGAGGGGATAACAGGTTAAAACTCTGCTACCCACCTTGTCTCAGGAGACTCCACCAGGCTTCCATCTAGATAGGATGTGAGTACGATTGCCCTATTACTTTTGTACACCCTGGGGTGTCGGTCATGTGTTATAACAGGGGTAGATAGCCATGGGTTATAGCATGATCAATGGAGTCTCCACCCCATTGGCATGTGATGTTTATTTACTTTTTATTCTGTATGTGATTTATTTGTTTTATTGTATATTGAATCACTTACTAAATATAATTATTCATGTAGCCTGCGTAAACTTATTCATTACTAGAGATGAGCGAGTAGTGTTCGATCGAGCCGGTATTCGATCGAATACTACGATATTCGGCATACTCGATTTCAATCGAGTATAACGGCGATGGCGCACTTAGAATTCGTTTCCCCTCCCACCTTCCCTGGCGCTCTTTTTCCACCAATCAACATGCAGGGGGGGTATGACAGGCACGCTGAGCACGCTGGCAGCGCGAAAACAGCGTCTACATGGATTGGCTGGAAAAACCATGTGACCTCGAATATTAAAAACTCAGCTCTTCCTGCTCGTACGCATATGCTGCGTGAACTTAGTCAGGGACAGAGGCTGGAGAAGGGACAGATAGGTTTTAGCTGTTGGACAGGCAGGAGCGTGATTAAAAGCCCTTATCAGGGCTACTACAGTGGACTTCAGTGATAGCTTTACTACAATATAGACTTTACAGAGAACGGCTGCTGTATTCAGGGATAGCTGCTGGAGTAGGGACAGAGAGAGGCATTAGTGGTGTATTAGGTGCTCTGCTACATACCAAACTATATTTGGCACTACTGTTCAGCGTTCTTTTAGGCTGAACAACCCTGTTATATAACTAGTGTGTATATGCACCATCTGATCTGGCAGTATACGGCTGTGAATTTTATTTTATTTTTTTAAATACAGTTTATTTGGCTCTAGTGTTCTGGGTTCTGTGTGCCTGCAATACCCTTTTTGTATACCAGGTGTAAATACCCACCGTCTGTTCAGTTACTACACGGCTGTGTACTTTGAAATATACAATATCTAGGCCATTTAATAGGCCACTGTACTGTGCGTTCTCTTGTTAAATTATCTCACATACCTGGTGTAAATACCCACCATCTGTTCAGTTACTACACGGCTGTGTACTTTGAAATATACAATATCTAGGCCATTTAATAGGCCACTGTACTGTGCGTTTTCTTGTTAAATTATCTCACATACCTGGTGTAAATACCCACCGTCTGTTCAGTTACTACACGGCTGTGTACTTTGAAATATACAATATCTAGGCATTTTAATAGGCCACTGTACTGTGCGTTCTCTTGTTAAATTATCTCACATACCTGGTGTAAATACCCACCGTCTGTTCAGTTACTACACGGCTGTGTACTTTGAAATATACAATATCTAGGCCATTTAATAGGCCACTGTACTGTGCGTTCTCTTGTTAAATTATCTCACATACCTGGTGTAAATACCCACCGTCTGTTCAGTTACTACACGGCTGTGTACTTTGAAATATACAATATCTAGGCCATTTAATAGGCCACTGTACTGTGCGTTTTCTTGTTAAATTATCTCACATACCTGGTGTAAATACCCACCGTCTGTTCAGTTACTACACGGCTGTGTACTTTGAAATATACAATATCTAGGCATTTTAATAGGCCACTGTACTGTGCGTTCTCTTGTTAAATTATCTCACATACCTGGTGTAAATACCCACCGTCTGTTCAGTTACTACACGGCTGTGTTACTTTGAAATATACAATATCTAGGCCATTTAATAGGCCACTGTACTGTGCGTTTTCTTGTTAAATTATCTCACATACCTGGTGTAAATACCCACCGTCTGTTCAGTTACTACACGGCTGTGTACTTTGAAATATACAATATCTAGGCATTTTAATAGGCCACTGTACTGTGCGTTCTCTTGTTAAATTATCTCACATACCTGGTGTAAATACCCACCGTCTGTTCAGTTACTACACGGCTGTGTACTTTGAAATATACAATATCTAGGCCATTTAATAGGCCACTGTACTGTGCGTTTTCTTGTTAAATTATCTCACATACCTGGTGTAAATACCCACCGTCTGTTCAGTTACTACACGGCTGTGTACTTTGAAAATATACAATATCTAGGCCATTTAATAGGCCACTGTACTGTGCGTTCTCTTGTTAAATTATCTCACATACCTGGTGTAAATACCCACCGTCTGTTCAGTTACTACACGGCTGTGTACTTTGAAATATACAATATCTAGGCCATTTAATAGGCCACTGTACTGTGCGTTCTCTTGTTAAATTATCTCACATACCTGGTGTAAATACCCACCGTCTGTTCAGTTACTACACGGCTGTGTACTTTGAAATATACAATATCTAGGCCATTTAATAGGCCACTGTACTGTGCGTTTTCTTGTTAAATTATCTCACATACCTGGTGTAAATACCCACCGTCTGTTCAGTTACTACACGGCTGTGTACTTTGAAATATACAATATCTAGGCATTTTAATAGGCCACTGTACTGTGCGTTCTCTTGTTAAATTATCTCACATACCTGGTGTAAATACCCACCGTCTGTTCAGTTACTACACGGCTGTGTACTTTGAAATATACAATATCTAGGCCATTTAATAGGCCACTGTACTGTGCGTTTTCTTGTTAAATTATCTCACATACCTGGTGTAAATACCCACCGTCTGTTCAGTTACTACACGGCTGTGTACTTTGAAATATACAATATCTAGGCATTTTAATAGGCCACTGTACTGTGCGTTCTCTTGTTAAATTATCTCACATACCTGGTGTAAATACCCACCGTCTGTTCAGTTACTACACGGCTGTGTACTTTGAAATATACAATATCTAGGCCATTTAATAGGCCACTGTACTGTGCGTTTTCTTGTTAAATTATCTCACATACCTGGTGTAAATACCCACCGTCTGTTCAGTTACTACACGGCTGTGTACTTTGAAATATACAATATCTAGGCCATTTAATAGGCCACTGTACTGTGCGTTCTCTTGTTAAATTATCTCACATACCTGGTGTAAATACCCACCGTCTGTTCAGTTACTACACGGCTGTGTACTTTGAAATATACAATATCTAGGCCATTTAATAGGCCACTGTACTGTGCGTTCTCTTGTTAAATTATCTCACATACCTGGTGTAAATACCCACCGTCTGTTCAGTTACTACACGGCTGTGTACTTTGAAATATACAATATCTAGGCCATTTAATAGGCCACTGTACTGTGCGTTCTCTTGTTAAATTATCTCACATACCTGGTGTAAATACCCACCGTCTGTTCAGTTACTACACGGCTGTGTACTTTGAAATATACAATATCTAGGCATTTAATAGGCCACTGTACTGTGCGTTCTCTTGTTAAATTATCTCACATACCTGGTGTAAATACCACCGTCTGTTCAGTTACTACACGGCTGTGTACTTTGAAATATACAATATCTAGGCCATTTAATAGGCCACTGTACTGTGCGTTCTCTTGTTAAATTATCTCACATACCTGGTGTAAATACCCACCGTCTGTTCAGTTACTACACGGCTGTGTACTTTGAAATATACAATATCTAGGCCATTTAATAGGCCACTGTACTGTGCGTTCTCTTGTTAAATTATCTCACATACCTGGTGTAAATACCCACCGTCTGTTCAGTTACTACACGGCTGTGTACTTTGAAATATACAATATCTAGGCCATTTAATAGGCCACTGTACTGTGCGTTCTCTTGTTAAATTATCTCACATACCTGGTGTAAATACCCACCGTCTGTTCAGTTACTACACGGCTGTGTACTTTGAAATATACAATATCTAGGCCATTTAATAGGCCACTGTACTGTGCGTTCTCTTGTTAAATTATCTCACATACCTGGTGTAAATACCCACCGTCTGTTCAGTTACTACACGGCTGTGTACTTTGAAATATACAATATCTAGGCCATTTAATAGGCCACTGTACTGTGCGTTCTCTTGTTAAATTATCTCACATACCTGGTGTAAATACCCACCGTCTGTTCAGTTACTACACGGCTGTGTACTTTGAAATATACAATATCTAGGCCATTTAATAGGCCACTGTACTGTGCGTTCTCTTGTTAAATTATCTCACATACCTGGTGTAAATACCCACCGTCTGTTCAGTTACTACACGGCTGTGTACTTGAAATATACAATATCTAGGCCATTTAATAGGCCACTGTACTGTGCGTTCTCTTGTTAAATTATCTCACATACCTGGTGTAAATACCCACCGTCTGTTCAGTTACTACACGGCTGTGTACTTTGAAATATACAATATCTAGGCCATTTAATAGGCCACTGTACTGTGCGTTCTCTTGTTAAATTATCTCACATACCTGGTGTAAATACCCACCGTCTGTTCAGTTACTACACGGCTGTGTACTTTGAAATATACAATATCTAGGCCATTTAATAGGCCACTGTACTGTGCGTTCTCTTGTTAAATTATCTCACATACCTGGTGTAAATACCCACCGTCTGTTCAGTTACTACACGGCTGTGTACTTTGAATATACAATATCTAGGCCATTTAATAGGCCACTGTACTGTGCGTTCTCTTGTTAAATTATCTCACATACCTGGTGTAAATACCCACCGTCTGTTCAGTTACTACACGGCTGTGTACTTTGAAATATACAATATCTAGGCCATTTAATAGGCCACTGTACTGTGCGTTCTCTTGTTAAATTATCTCACATACCTGGTGTAAATACCCACCGTCTGTTCAGTTACTACACGGCTGTGTACTTTGAAATATACAATATCTAGGCCATTTAATAGGCCACTGTACTGTGCGTTCTCTTGTTAAATTATCTCACATACCTGGTGTAAATACCCACCGTCTGTTCAGTTACTACACGGCTGTGTACTTTGAAATATACAATATCTAGGCCATTTAATAGGCCACTGTACTGTGCGTTCTCTTGTTAAATTATCTCACATACCTGGTGTAAATACCCACCGTCTGTTCAGTTACTACACGGCTGTGTACTTTGAAATATACAATA